>CAUYSK010067453.1:0-11314 GCA_963575035.1 Avahi laniger | reverse complement strand
TAACTGGCACCAAGACCATCTCCAATGCCTCGGGCCTTCCGGAAGCCGTAAAAGACAGTGTACGAGAGGACCCCGCCCAGCCTGGGCGGCTTCTCCAGCTGTGCCAGGGAGGGTTGGGCTTGTTTCTGAGCAGTTGCCTTTCCCGTTTCCCTACTCCATTTGCATTGAACACTGCACTGTATTCCTTATTTATGTGACATTTCTGGCATTTTAGATTCGCTAAATAAGCCTGTCACCGCATCAAGCTGAGTGTAACTAGCTCCAAATCCCGTTCGCAGGCGCCCAGAAAGCCGCAAAAAAACGGTGCAGCCGCACCGCACTGAGCGTAACTGCTCGCTGCCAACTCACTTCCGGGGGCCGGGCCTCCCGGGACTGCGGCCCGGCCTGGCCCACCCCACCGGAAATTTTTTTCAGCTCCGGGTCCGCCATCGCTCCGCCCCCTGACCTTTGCTCCGCCCCCTGACCTTTGCTCTGGCGGGGGCGGGACTTCCGGTCTCGTGTTTTCGAAGACTCCGTCCTAAGACCTAGGATTGGGAATAGTAATGTCTAGCGTTCTGGTTGCAGAGCTTCTTGGCCGCAGATTAGCTTGGGCCTAGTGCACGGATAGTCACTCGTTCGTGCAACTACCTTACTGTCTCCCACGGCACCTCCCGGCGGCCTTGGTGTCCTAAGCGCCAAGTGTCCCGCAGGTCGGGAGAGGATCATGGAGGTGCCGCCGCCGGTGCCACGGAGCTTTCTCTGCAGGGCCTTCTGTCCTTTCCCCCGAGTGTTTGCTGCCGAAACTGTGGCTGCTGACTCGGAGGCCATTGCGAAGGATCGGACGCTGCCTTCCTACGTCCCAGAACCCTATTATCCGGAGTCCGGATGGGACCGTCTCCGAGAGCTGTTTGTCAAAGAGTAAAAGTGCACAGGGTCTGGAGGTGGGGGTGGAGGGCCGCGAAAGACGGGTCCTGCAGCCTGGGTCCACCTGGAGCGAAAAACCCCAGGGGTGGTGTGGTTTAAAATGAGATTTGAGGTTCTATTTGTACCCCAAGCTTGTATCCTGACGTTGGATACAGCCATTGGATGGTTCTGTTCGTTGACAGGAAAGTCTTTAAATGATAAAGATCAGACTCTCTGAAAGTCTGATATATTTAGCGAATATAATCTTAAGTGTGATCATCCCTCTGATTTTACAGATTGGAAAAGTTGGGGCAATCTAGTATTAAAATTGGCCCAGAACCCATGCCTACAAAAATCCATTCCAGTGTTTTTTTTCATATTTCAGTTGATCCCAAACTTTGGTATTTCATAACCACTAACGTCATTACGCCGTATACATACCCCACCATGGGGATTGGGGAAAGAGAGTTGTTCATTTTTTATTTTGCCAAATAAAAATAGTAGCATCTGTTGCCTCATGACTTTATAAAAGCAATTAGCTATGTTTTAAAATAAAAAGGAAATTATTTTAGAACAAAGAATAACTTTTAATTGAATTGATTTTATCTCATAAAAACTCAGGATATTGAATTCATTAATTTCATCATTTATTCATTCATTAATTACTGATGAGACGTTTGCCCTTACATGAATTAATCTATACTGTGTTATCAAGTAATTAAAAGTTGAAGCTTCACTATGTTGCTGAGATAGTTGGAGCTGGCAGACTTGTATTTAATTATTCTAGGTTTCATCATTTTAAATGATGAGACATTTTAAAGATAATGAGGCATCTTTACTCTCTGGTCCCTCCACTATTTGAGATACTTTTGGAAGATCCTATGTAGTATATAACATAAGGGCATTATTTTGCTTAACTTTATAAACCACAGAATGTTAGAACTGAAAGAAATTTGAAATATAATGTAATTCTCATGCTTCTCTCCAGGTCATGGATCAGGTCAAGATTTGGAGAGACTGATCTGGCTGTAGGTCAGCTAGCAGTGAGTGATAGAACCGGGACCATAACCCCATTGTTACTTATACACTAAGTACTGTTCCACGACTATTACTTTCTTCTCCACCATTCGTTAACTGTTTGGACCAACCATATAACTTCTTAGAGCCTCTATTTGCTTACTGATAAAATGGAGATAAATATCACCTATGTCATAAAATTATTCAGAGGATAAAAAAAGAGACAAAACATGTTTATCTCCTGACTTGTTAAGTCTTAAGCTGTTATATTTTATCTTTTCCAAGTTCTACCATAGATCAGTTTTTATGTAGATACTGTTTTTAAACTCATTCACTATAAAAGATAAAATATAAAGTTCAAATTATAGCAGTTTTCCTGTTGACATAAGTATAAGAATTATAGTTTTCTAAGAGATTTTATTTAAATTTCTCTCTTGTAGGAACTATAAAGACAGATTCTGATTTCAGAAATGTTGTGCTTATTGACAATTAGAATTAAACACTTGCAGTCTCTGAAGAAAGCAAGTTAGTGATTAAATAAGATAACATTTGCTAGTTTACTTAGGGCTGTTGTTTATAGTAACTTAATACTTACAAACAGCTATTTGTTAGAATAGTTTCAGGAGGACAACTTAGAAGCTCCATTAGCAGTTATAGTTTCTTATGCATTTGAGAGTAATAAATAGTAATTTTTCCTTGTTGTTTTAGATTGGTGTATGCTACCCACTGCTTAGTGAGCTCTCTCAGTGCTTTTTATAGTACAGGCCTATCTGAGCATATCATAAAAATTAAGTATTTAGTAAGATAGGGTTTTTATTTATTTATTTTTTGTACATCCAACATGTGTATGAATGTTTTCATTCATATGCTGCCCTAAAATCTCCAGGCAGTTTGTGTGGGTTTCTAAAAGTTAGCTTAAAAATCAAAAGGGAAAATAACTGATATCTACATTCAACTCACAAGTTCTTCCTATTTCCAGAGGTAGGGTATAGGTGTAATAGTCATCAAATAAAAGTACCTTTAAAAAAACTTTTTGTTGGAGCATGATATGCACAAACTGAGCATAGCTGGTTACTTTGTACCTTTCTAATCACTGCCTTCCCAAGAGTAACCACTATTCTGATTTCTTTCTCTCTCTCTCTCTCTCTCTCTCTCTTTTTTTTTTTTTTTCTGGAATGCAGTAGTGCAAACACACAGCCCACTATAACCTCAAACTCCTGGGCTCAAGTGATCCTCCTGCCTCAGCTTTCGTAGTAGCTGGGACTATAGGCACACGCCACCATGCCTGGCTAATTTTTAAATTTTCTGTAGAGGCAGGGTCTCACTACATTGCCAAGGCTGGATTCGAACCCCTTGCCTCGAGCGATCCTCCTGCCTTGGCTTCACTATTCTGATTTCTAGCAGCATAGCTTAGTTCTGTCTGAGATTTGTGTTACTTTAAATATAACTACACTGTTTAGTTTATTAGAGGATTCTACCCGTAATGAAAAGTGTTGTGGTATTAGCATTTGGGATAATTCTGATTGTAGAGTCTTTTGGAGAGCCATATCCATAAGCTAATCCCAAATAACATTCTCTTTTTGATGTTTTAGTAAACAGGAGAGAACTTCAAAGGAACTTCAGGATATCTATAAGGCGGCAGTTTCAGCAGGCGTCATTGGCTGGGCATATGGGGGAATACCAGCTTTTATTCATGCTAAACAACGCTACATTGAGCAAAGCCAAGCAGAGATTTATCATAACCGGTTTGATGCTGTGGTATGTACTGGTTGTCTGAAGGTATTTGGGGGCACACTGACTTAGCAATTCACTGAATACTTAATCATTCAGTTGTAGGGTTTGGGGGAGAGTTGTAGGATATCAGAGTAAAGAAATGATGTGTATACTTAATAACAGTGGAAGCACTAATGCTAAAGTGCCTACACGTGGCTTGTCAGCCACCGTGGCTCTTCTTTCTGAAATACATTTCTAATCCCCTGCAAAATCATCAAGGCTCAGCTGTAACATAGTTACCTCATTCACAAAGCCTCCTCCAATACACTAGCTCACACTAGAACAGTAATTAACATTTATAACTGTACAGTTTATAGAGTACTGACTCATTTGTTATTTTATCAGATTTGTACGTCAGTTCTGTTGTATTGAGGAGATTAAAGCTCAGTTTTTTTTTAACTTTTTATTTTGAAAGTATGTCAGACTTAAAAGTTGCAAAAATAGTGCAAAGATTTCTTACATACCTTTCACTCACATTCTCCACATGTTAACAGTTTACCATGTTTGCTTTATTACTCTCTCTTTGTGTAATAGGAACTATTATTTTTTTCTGAAGTACTTGAGAGTAAGTTATAGACATGAATACTTCAGTGTATATTTTCTAAAAACAAGGACATTCTTTTATATAACCACAATTATAATTATCAAGATCAGGAAATTAACACTGACATAGTACTACTATCTTACCTACAGACCTTACGTAACTTTTGCTAGTTGTCCCACTAATGTCACTAATTTAAAAAATAAATAAAAAATGTGGCTGGGCATGGTGGTTCACACTTGTAATCCTGACATTTTGGGGGACTGAGGCCGGAGGATTGCTTGAGCCCAGGAGTTGAGGTTGAAGTGAGCTATCGTGATGCCACTGCACTCTAGCCCAGGCAACAGAGTAAGACTCTGTCTGGGGGGGAAAAAAAAAAAGTGTAAGAAATAAATTTTATTTTCTGGTCCAGAATCTGATACTGGATCACAATAGTGAATTTGCCAGTCATGCCTCTTTTGTCTCCTTTGGTCTGTCTGTTTTTGTCTTTCATGACTTTAACTGTAGGCCATTTATTTTGTAGAATATCCCTCCATTTGAGTTTGTTTGATAGTTTCTCATGGTTAGCTTCAGGCTATGTTTTTCGGCAGGAATACCCTAGAATTTATGTTGTGTCCTTCCCAGTACATTATATCAGCAGACGCACATGATATTTCTTTGTCCCTTTACTGGTTATGTTTACTTTAGTCACTTGGTTAAGATGGCCTCATCCAAGTTTATCCACTGTAAAATTTCTATTTTTCCCTTTGTACTTTTTCCCTTTGTATTAATTACTAAGTATTTTATGAACACTTGTTGGCTACTTTGAGACTATGTAAATTTCCTATTTTTCATCAAATTTCTACCCTCTAGTTGTAGCATTAATGATGATTCTTTCCTGAAACAATTATTACTGCGATGGTTGCCAAATTTGAGACAGAGTCTCACTCTATTGCCCAAGCTAGAGTGCTGTGGCGTCAGCCTAGCTCACAGCAACCTCAAATTCCTGGCCTCAAGCAATCCTTCTGCCTCAGCCTCCCGAGTAGCTGGGACTACATGCATGCGCCACCATGCCTGGCTAATTTTTATATATATATTTTTAGTTGTCCAACTAATTCCTTTCTATTTATTTAGTAGAGACGGAGTCTCGCTCTTGCTCAGGCTGGTCTCAAACTCCTGAGCTCAAACAATCCTCCCGCCTCGGCCTCCCAGAGTGGATTACAGACGTGAGCCACCACACCCGACCTAAATGGCCGTTTTCTAAAATCTGTCATTCTTTCTACGTTTTTCGTTCAGTATTCTGCTCTAAGGAAGTGTTTTCCTTTCCCTCCTATTTATGTATTTATCTATTTATCTGTTTATAATTTTTTTATATCCGTATGGACTCATGGATTCTTATTTTATTCTATAGTTTATAATCCATTACAGATGGAGCATCCCAAAAACCTGAAACATGAAATGCTCCAAAATTCAAAACTTTTTGAGTACCAACATGACACTCAAAGGAAATGCTCATTGGAGCATTTTGGATTTGGGATGCTCAACCAGTAACTATAATGCCAATATTCCAAAATCCAAAAAAATCCTAAATCTGAAACACTTCAGGTCCTAAGCATTTAAGATGCTAAACCTGTTCTATCATTATTTATGTTGATACTCAAAAATGCCTAAATTTGGACAGTTGGAGCCCTTCAAGCTAGCTCCCACATCCTTTCCATATGTCCCCATCATTCTTTAAGTGAGCCTTTACTTTTTGACACAGCAAAATATTTCTGGCTCATCTTTTGCTTTTCAACCACCAGCCCTGAAATAGATCATTTCTCCAAGGAGCTTCTTTTAGTTAAGGATGGTATTTGGAAACCAAGATCTATGTGCTAGGTGTACTCATTGCTACTGGGTTATCATTGCTTTTAGGCCCTAGGCAGACAGAGCTAGACAATGTGTATGTGTGAGAGAGAGATTTATATACACATTCATACGTACATCTGTATCAGTGTCTGTCTACCTATTTATTGAAAGCCATGAGTTCATACTGATACCTCTCAGAGACGTTTTGGCTTTCCCAAGATCGCATAATAGTTTAGGATCTGCTCAAAGATTCTCTGATTCTTTAAAAATCCACTTTACCCCATGGCGATATACCAAACTTGTTCCATGGTGGTTTAGCAAAAATGGGCTGTGGAAACAGACAAAATGTCTTCTAATTCGGACTTTATTCCTTGCTGGCTGGATGATGTTGATTATAAACTTCCTCCTAAGTTTTAGTTAAAATTAAAACACCTTCCCGAAGAGAATGTTACAAAGATTAAATGAAGTAATGAGAGGGTGATCAGAAAGTTTAGTTTTTTTCTTCTTCTGTTCTTTTCCTGATATGTATTACCTTAATCCTTACCCTTTTAAATATAGCATTTACTCAGTTCTTTATGTTTTTCTTTTCCCCAACTTTTCTTGACTATAAAAGGCATGTCTAATACTGGTTTTATATCTCTCATAGTAGTTAACGCATAGATTCTCAGCAGATACTTAGTTGATGGATTACTTGGTTGACATTAGCAATTCTTAGTTCCTTTCCTCCCTCCTGATAGAATATAGAATCTATGTCGAACTTTTGCTTAAGCCTTATTACTTAAAGAGTGATATTTCTAGAGATTTTCTATTGTTCCTGTTTAGGTATACCTGACTAATCCGTAGCTGAAATTCTTCCACCATAGTTCTGCGATAAGGAAAGTATCAAGGTGTCTTGGAACCTCACACCTTTTTTATTAATTTTAGCAATGTGCGCACCGTGCTGCCACACGAGGTTTCATTCGATATGGCTGGCGCTGGGGTTGGAGAACTGCAGTGTTTGTGACTATATTCAAGTAAGTTCTCTCTGAATTATGAGATGCTCAATTGTCTTGCTGTTCTTTTAGGAGTGTATCTTTTGAGCAAGTAGGATTATAAAAACTGAACACCCACATGAAAGTGATTCACAGTGCCTTTTTCTCAAAAGGCACTTTTGTCTGTCTTTGTAAAAGACTGGTCTAGTTGTTCCTCCTCTGTGATGGAGGTCTGGAACACATTGAAGGGGCCTGGACTAGGCCCAGGGATTGACATAGTAGGCTCTTCTAAATATCACGTCACTGAAAATAACACTCAAAGAGGTAAATGGGATATGCTTTAAATCTTATATTCCTTTTCCTCCCTTCTTCCCAGCACAGTGAACACTAGTATAAGTGTGTACCGAAATAAAAATGCCCTAAGCCATTTTGTCGTTGCAGGAGGTAAGACATTTTTGTTCTTGTTTATATTTTTTAATCTTCTCAAATATGGTTTTGATTTAAATGTATAAGGAATTATAGATAGAACTATAGAGAACTCTGGTTGGCCTCACATCACATCTCATTCAGCATTAGTGCAAAATGATTTATGGAGAGCATTGTGCTTGGCCCTTGGTATACTTAATGAACAAGACAGCAAGGTCCCTGCTGTCACTGAAGGTTATAGTCTAATATGGATGGGAAAAAACAAGTTGCTGTGATAAAAAGTAACAAATAGGTGGGGCAGTGTGATCTAGTAAGGACAGGATGGTCAGAGAAGGCCTTTCTGAGGAAGTGACATTTAAGCTGATACCTATGGGAAGGAGCAGTCTTGCAAAGAGGGTGTCCTAAGCAGAGGAAACATCAAGGGGGAAGGCTCTAAGGCAAGAAATTTCCTTCAAAGCAGGTTAATATGGCTCGAGCAGAGTGAGAGGAAGAGTAGCTTGAGATGAGACTGGTGAGTTGAGGTAGGAAGTGACCAGATTTTTTGTGATATGAGCTTGGGATTTATTTTGCAGCTCTCTGCCTCTAGTACGTATATCCACTTTTAAATGAGCATTAAAAGTAGAAGGTAGAATGGTGATTACCAGGGGCTGGGGTAGGGAGGGTTGGGGAGATGTTGCTCAAAGGATACAAAATTTCAGTTAGGAAGAATAAGATCAAGGCATTGATTGTACAGCATGGTAACCATGGTTAATAACAATGTATTATATACCTGAAAATTGCTGAAAGTGTAGATTTTAAGTGTTCTCAACAACAACAAAAAAAAGATAAGTATGTGAGGTAATGATATGTTAATTAGTTTGATTAGCCATTTCACAATATATACATATTTTAAAACATCATGTTGTATACCATAAATATATATAATTTTTATTTGTCAATTTAAAAATTAAATAATTTTTTTAAATGAGCATTAAAAAAAAAAGCATTTTAGAAAGGTAAATGAAGTTAACTGCCATAAATGCTTAATCACTCACTCATGTACATTCTCTTACATACAGACACACACACACAGATATGCTGAATATAACATTCTTAAAATGTTTTATTTGGAAATAATCTCAAGCATACAAAAGGTTGCAAAATAAAAAAAAAATAATAAAATAATCTTTGCCCTTTACATAGAGATTTAGCCATTGTTACCAGTTACCCTATTTGCTGTATCTTCTTACTCCTAGGTTTGCTCTCTTTCTCTACATATGTGTATACACAGATAGGAAAACATATGCATATAAATAATTTGAACTTAAAATTTTAATGAAAACTTTTAAAAATATAAATCTAGAAATAGCTGGGCGTGGTGACACCTTCCTGTAGTATCAGCTACTCGGGAGGCTGAGGCAGGAGAATCACTTGAGCCCAGGAGTTTGAGGCTATGATGACGTGCACTTCAGCCTGGGTGACACAGCAAGACCTCATCTCTTGGGGGGAGGGGCAAACTACAAATAGACATTAATAGCATTGGAGCAGCTAGAATTTGCTGTTTTTAAGTTGCAGACACTTTTGCTCAGTTTTGTTTTCCTCCTCCCGCTTTCTTACTTGCTCTTGCTATGTTCTCTGGCATATATTCTGTTAAATGCCAGAACCAGAAACCAAGGAATGATATGATCTTGCTCTTTATTCTATTCTTTCCAAACTTCTTGTCCTATTAACTACGCTCCTTAAATATATAGAGAATCCCTCACCTCTTGTTTATTCCCAGTGCTACTGTCACATCTTCCCTGTTTCTAATCTCGGTGTGCTCCACTACCTCCACTTCTTATCTAGTTACTTTTTTCAGTATGATTCTGATTTTAACACTTCTACGTTTGAAATTTTTCTGTGGTTTGCCATCACTTTGATGTCCATTCCTGATCCTCCATGCACCAATTTTTCACTTCAGCCTTATAATCTTGAATTTCCCAAACCCAGCATATTCTTGCTTTATGTGAATTGATCCCTCTTCTTGAATGCAATTTTCCACTCCCACAATTAATTTTGTTTAGCTTCTACTCAAAGTACAGATCATTTGTCAGCCTCAACTTCCCTAGGGAGTCCTCCCTAGCCCCCATTTCCCTATATTTTTAGTTCTGCTTAGGTGTCTCTGCCCTGTGTTCCCATAACTCACTATAAATAGTTTTACTAAAGTATTTATAACACTGTATTGGAGCTGTTTACTTGTTTTGCTTCCCACTAGACTGACTGACTTGAATTCAGAAAAACTCTTTGCCTTTCATAGCACAATTGCTTGACACATAGTAGATAGTATAAATGTTTCTTGATTGAATGTAAAAGTTATTTGTAAAATAAGTGAAAAATATATCTGACACAATATAAATTTTTATCTCAAACTAGCAATCGACATCATACTTAGTGGTGTAACACTAGAGTAATTTCTCCTTAAGTCAGAATAATGTTCAGGATGTCTCTCCTTATCATTATTTGGCATTGGTCTGGACATTCATAAAACATATTCATCAAATATTCAAAATATATTCTGGAATGGCTGAGTTAAGAGCTTGACAAATCCTTCCCCCAAAACACAGCAATAAAATTGGATGAAATTCTCAAAAACCACCAATTAAAGATTCTGGAAATTGACCAAAAGCATACAACAAATTGAGAAGCATTTATTCAAGAATATCTGTTGAATCTCGTTAAGAAGAGTAGGAGTCTGTGGTATTTCAGCCTGAGGATGCACCCATCACTTACCCTCCAGCTCCATGGTCCGGATGTTTCACAAAGGCAGGACAGGCTGAGAGGACTAGCAGTTCTGCTGCTTGAGGGGGCTGACGTCATTTGGAGCAGAGCACAGAAAATTTCATGCCTAGGAATTTGCTAAAAGCAATTGCAAACAATCAGGGAATGAATGATAACATCACAAAGCTAAGCTGAGCTTTTCATACTGTTTGGGGCAAGCAGTAGACTGGCAGACTAGGCAGAGTTTTAATGGGGCTATCTAAGGAATAGGACGGTCAAAGAAGGCCTTAATAATATCCTACTTATCCCTGGTACTCTGGAAGATTGCACACATGTGTAAAGATTCACATATACTCAGGAGAGACTGGTGAGGGCCCTGGGAAGCCAGTGCCGATCATGTTTTAGAAAATCACAATCCCAAATGCCATAATCTTAAATGTTGAAATCCTGAGAGATAAAAATTCGCAAAGATTAAAATCCATAAAGTCTAAAGTCCCTAACATCTAGAATCCCTAAAATCACAATTCTGAAAGATTAAAATCCCAGATGTTGAAATCCTAAAAGCCAAATTCTGAGGGAAGGGATTAGTGCATTTTTGGTTGTATGCAGGATACTTTGTATCATATTAGTTTGCATAATGTTAATTACCTTGTTATTATCTTTTGGGGAATTAAGTAAGGTTTAAGGACATGCATACGGGTGCCAAATTGACAAGAAGTGGACTTAATTTTAGGTGTCAACTTGGCACATTTTTGGAATTAGATTAGTACTAATCTGAAGTAAATAATGATAAATTAAGATGCATATTGTAATCCCTAGAGTGACTAATAAGAAAGCAACTAATTAAAGTATTAGAAAGGTCAAAATAGCATTAAACAGGATGTGTAGAAAACAAATAGCAAAATGGCAGATCTAAATCCAACCATATCTATATTAATATTAAATATGAATGAATTAAACACTATTGGTGTGTTTTTCTCTTAACAATTTAAATATTTCACCCCACTCTCTTTTTGCTTGTTTGGTTTCTGAGAAGTCTGATGTGATTGTTATCTTTGTTTCTCTATGAGTAAGGTTTTTTTGTCCTTTGGCTTCATTTAAGATTTTTTTTCTTTATCTTTGATTTTTGCACTTTGAAAAT
>CAUYSK010067452.1:0-28837 GCA_963575035.1 Avahi laniger | reverse complement strand
GCCAAATTAGACAAAATAATTAAAAGACACAAATTTCCAAAATGTACATAAAGTTTTGTGCTCTATTTATCTAAATGGAAAGTCTATTAAAGAGATTAAATTAATAAGTGTTTATAGCAGCACAATTCACAATTGCAAAGACGTAGAGACAACTCAAGTGCCCATCAATACATGAGTGGATTAATAAAATGTGGTATATGTATACCATGGAGTACTATTCAGCTTTAAGAAACAATGGTGATATAGCACCTCTTGTATTTTCCTGGATAGAGCTGGAACACATTCTACTGAGTGAAGGATCCCAAGAATGGAAAAATAAGCACCACATGTACTCACCAGCAAATTGGCTTTAACTGGTCAACACCTAAGTGTGCATACATGAATAACATTCATCGATGTCGGGCAGATGGGAGGGGGGAGGAGGGGATGGGTATGTACACGCATAATAGTGCAATGCGCACCGTCTGGGGGATGGACATGCTTGAAGCTGTGACTCAGAGGGACAAGGGCAACATACATAACCTAAACATTTGTACCCCCATAATATGCTGAAATAAAAAAATTTAGGAGAAATATAAACCTAAAAATTAGTATAAAGGTTTTAATTGGGAAGAATGAAGGACAGGTCAGGGAAAGGATCACAAAGATGAGCTAACCGTGCTGTTGGTGTTCTGGTTTTCAGGTTGATTTGGTGGTACACAGGTATTTGTTGCATTATATTTACAACTGTGTATTTCTTAAATATTGTGTAATAAATACAATTTAAAAATAAAATAATAAGAATTCATTTTGTTAATATAACTGCCGTGATACTATCTGTGCTAAAACAGCTTGAATTAAATTATATAAACAAAAGATTTTAGTATTTCAGTGGGAAATTGACAGAAACACGATAGCACTGATAGACTTTAAAATAGCTCTCTCAGTATTTAGGTAGTAAAGAAAGTAGAGGATTTTAAAATTTACTAAATTACTGAATTTTTGGTAAAATAACTGAAAATTGACTAAACTATATAAGGTGTTTCAGTAAAAGCAGATGAAGTTTTTCTCCTATACACAAAAAAAGACTCTCCCATTGTTTATTTATTTTATTTTAAAAATTAATGATATATTAGACCACAGAAAAGCAATATTTTTCCAAATCAAAAATTATACAGGCTACATTTTTTGAACACTACTGTTATTAATTTATAATTAGGTATTATTGAATTTATAAAATGTCATATTTGGCTCAATAGTTATTAAATGCTTGTTATTTGTTTCGTAGTTCCACATAGTGGATTTTCTTTGACCACTTTTTGGCTAAGAGAGTTTTGAATGGGTTAAATCTTTTTCCTTCAAGCTTTTTATTTATTCAATATTGATATTAACTAGTATTTATAGCTTCATTCATTGCAGACTCAATCACTTTCTACTGTCAGAGGGAAAAAGAAGACTCACTGGTGTGCCTTGGTTTCAGGTATTGATGGTGCAATTATTGGTGGTTCCTTATACAACGTAGTATTTTCAAGGATGAGCAACAGTACATAATGAGGAAATTGATACAACTTCTGCAACACCATTAGAAAATTTCACTGGGTTTTTCCAAGTAATAGTTGATATCTGTTTTAAGGACAGTGATTTAAGAATCGTGAATTCCAGAATGTACACTATTGTACATTTTTGCAATTCATTATCATCAGTATGGGCAGAACCGGCTGCTAGGTTCTTTACATGGGGCAGAACCAAATGGCTTGATCACAGCCCCCAGGGTCTCCCTGCCCAATAGCAGCTATTTTGAACACATTCCAGGAAATGGTTTAACTCTATAAATGATGCAATCTTTCTACAATATCCTCTCCCTCTAGGTTTTGGTCCATTGAATAATTACATTATTCTGCCCCTCAGTGTCTTTGTACTAAGTCCTGGCAAGGGTTTCGTGCTTGTTAGGTAAAGTTGAGCAGTGGAACCAGAATGTTCACAACACTGCTGGGCTCTGCATTTGCATTGCAACATCGTCTGGTGAAATAAACTGTGGGAGGGGATAACGCTGTTTGAAAGAGTTCTTCGGGTCCAGTTATCTATATTTTCTTTGGCTTCCTTTAGCGATTGCCATTCTAAGATGGCCACCAGTAATGCTGCCTGCGGTGTGCACGCCCTGATCACTAATGGTATCCAGCAACTTTTTACGTTTTTGTTATCTGTTCATACGTCTTCTTTTGTAAGGTGTCTGTTCAAAATTTTTGCCCATTTTTTATCAGGTGGTTTTCTTCCTTATTAAACATTGTAAGACTTTTCTCTACGTTTGAACCCAAGTCATTCATCTGGTATGTATTTTGAAAATATTTTCTCTCCCTCCATACATTGCCTTTTCATTTTCCTAACTGTATCTATTGAACAGCGTCAAGTTTCTAGTCTTAATTAAGTCAGTTTTACCATATTTTTCTAATATGGTTTGTGGGTTTTCTGTTTTCTTCAAGGAAACCTTACCTAACTTCATGTCACAAGGATTTTGTTCTGTTTTATCTAAAAATTTTAGAGTTTTAGCTATTACGTCTAGAACTATGATCCATTTTGTATTAATTTTTATATATGTTGCCAGGGAATTGTTGAGAGTAATTTTTTCCCCAAACTGATCCAGTTGTTACAGCAACCATTCTTTGAAATGACTATTGTTTCCCCCTGAACTGTCTTGGAATCTTTGCCAACTGACTTATATGAGTTTGCATCTGTTTTTGGATGCGCTGTTCTGTTCCATTGATGGATATATTTATTCTTGTGCCAATACCATACTCTTTTGATTATTTAGGTTCTGGTAATTATAGAATCAATAGTTCCCAATATTTGTCCTTCTTTTTGTTCGGTTCAGAAGCCTGGGCAATGTATTCTGCTAAAAAGCTGCATTTCCCAGCACCCCTATTTTTAGGCAGATATGGTCATGTGGACATTTCCGGCCACTCACATGCGAACGTGCGTGTCGCACAGGACTTCCAAGAAGACTTGTTCAAGGGTGGGGGGCAAGCACCCTTTTGGCTTTCTTCCACTTCTTTTTTCTCTTCCTTGTTTGGAATGTGGAAGTAACGATGGGCTGGAGCTGGAACAGATACTGCTAAGGGTGAGATGACTTTGAAGACAGAAGTCAGCATCGAAGAGGAGAACAACAGGAGTTGGAAGCCTTTCCTTATTTTTGTGTTTCCTTTTTTTTTTTGTGCATAGGGTTACTATACCAGATCTTGCCTTGATTCTTTTACATGAAGAAAAATAAAACCCTATGTTACTAAATCTGCTGGTATTTTGTGTTGTTCTGTCACGTGTAGCCAAATCCTTTCTTAACCGGCACAGGTTCTATGATTTATTTTTTTCTGCTCGCCTACTTTAGAAAGGAGGTAGTTTTATTAATATCTTAGCCTGTGTCCAATGTTGTGTGGATTGATTCTTTTCTTGGGTTCATTTCCTGATTAATGGGGATAGCTTGAATTTCTTTATTGAAGTAAGTCCTAGATAACTATGGCTTATGCTGTCTTCAATGCACTTTTTGTTTACCTCCTCCTCCACCCCTTTTGAATAGTACCTGTATATTCATCATGTGTCCATTCCTCCCTGGTCAGCTCTTCTACTTAGGAGAAAGCTGATCCCTAGCTTCAGGATGGTTCCTCTGGGCTTATGTCAATTAACATATTCTATTTCTCTGTTCAATGGACTAAGCATGGTGTGACTAAGAATGGCTGTTTTGCAGCCTACCTACGAGTGCTCATGCTGCAAAGGCAGTGAAGAGATGGCATCACAAAGCCACTGGGTTAAGAAATCCTGTACCCCACCACCAGACTTTCAGGTACATGAGCCAATACATTCCTATAATTACTTCATCCAGTGTAAGTTGAGATTTCTGCAATCTAAAGATGCCTGCTTTGATGAATGGTGTGTTCCTTCATTAAGCTCTTTAAGGAAGCAGAGAGAGAGCTATAGGCTGTAGTTGTGCTGTGAGAACCCGGAGGCCATGCAGCTTTGCCTCCCAGAGTTCTCTCCTGGTATTTGTTACAGCCCATCATCTAACAGCCAGGTCCTCTAAGTTGGGGATGCATCCCAAGGAGTTAGAGTCACTGCTTCTCAAACTTCATTTGTCCTTTCCCCTTTGGGAGTGAATTAATTGCTTTCATGTGAGGTTGCTTTAAATAGATGGTCTCAGATCAGAAGATTTAGTTTGTGGTGTTTGCATGCCTGTTTTTCTGCCTTAATTTGCTCAAGTTGACATTCACCTGCAAAAAAATGACTTCAAGGAGGTTTATGAAGTGTATCTCCCAAATTTTACTGATACCTCTTGTCTCTTGCACTTGCCGTCCAGATTAGGAGAGTGTTATGCATATGTCAAAAATATGCATAATGTTATCAGAAAGCCAAGTTAGAAAGGAAAAAGCAAACTGAGGAACAGTTGCTTGTAGTTCTAGCTTTTTGCTGGAGAATCAAAAAATGTTCATCTGTTTTTCTCCCAGTTCTTATCCTTGTCCTTCCAAATTTAGGGATATTCATAGTTTTCAAGATTTTCTCAGTTTACTTCAGACCACACTACACTGTTCTCTCAAAAGCGGAAGTTGTGTGGAGGAATATCCTGAAAAACATTTTCTCAGTAAGTCTGCATGTGTGCATAGGAGAGCGTAAAACTTACTCTAGACTAGTTGGGATATTTTATACACACACACACACAGACACACACAATGATTCTTATACATAACCATTAATTTATCACTAAACATTTTGCTTGCATTATCTCACTGAAAACTCCTACCTATATCCACAAGGAGAGTGATATTTAAACCCATTTTTTTAGATGAGGAAACATATTCTGAGAGGTTAAGTGATTTTCTTAAGGTTAATCAGTGGTTAAGTGAGAAAGCTGGGATTTGAACCCACTTATGTCTGACTGTCAAATCTATTCCTTTTTTCTATGCCGCGCTGCCTTTAAGTGACAGTGATTATTTCTTCAAAACCAATCTTGTTGCAATACATATGGGCTGAGAATTTGCCTGACAGGGATGGATTAGCGTCATGCTCTTTTGGCATGGTATTGATTACCTGTTACTGTCACTGTCTAGATGGGATCCAGTAGCCCTAGAAGACCCTGCTCAGAGGGGTGAAATCTATTTTTTGTGACCTCCCCTTGCCAGAAGTACCGAGTGGTGGTCACATATTTATGACATTGTAAAACAGGCAATCACTTTAATTCTCGCTGCGTCGGATGCGTAAAATCAAATAGAAGCACATAGACCTAAACACAGACCCAGGGTTTTCAAACACAAGGCACTTTTATTGAAGTGATTTATGGCCTTTTTGGATAGGAAATGTTAAAGGAAGGGGCAACCTAAGTCACTTTAATTATTTATATTTTTATTGTACCAGCGGAAGTCTCCAGTTCTCTTCAGCTTAGAGATGCTTCGACTAATGCCGAAGGAAAATACTCGTGATAATGGAAGACTCATTCTCGTGTTGTTAACTGAAAGCATTACTCATGCTCATCAAAGTGGTTCACGGAAGTCGTTTAATGTGGTTGTCTCTTCAGTGAAAACTATGCTAACTCCATCGATGGTTCCTGCTAATGCACAGTAAACAAACAGTGGACAGAGCGGATTGTACGCTCACGTCTTCATTTCTGAATCTTTGTCTTTATCTTGACATTGATGGCTTCCTTAAATTTTTATTTTCCCATTTAATAGATAAATATTTAGCACCAAACCCCAATACAATTCCTGACGATAACAAGGTTTACTCCGTAGGACCCTAACAGACTTCAAAGATCAGGGCTGCAGCCACACTGGCTCGAGGTCCAATTAAACAGATAATATTAGTAAATCAGAAAGGAACTGCTGTGTTCTAGACACGATGCTCACACCTGGGGTCATAATAAGATGCCTCTACACTCCACACTGTCCTCATTGGTTCCCTGGGATAATTATCCTGGAGCTACCGGCTGTAAAAGCAATTTGTGGGAAGCAAATGAGTTAATGCACTTGTGATTTCTTGAGAAGCAAAAGCATCTGAAAGAACATCATTAATTTTCCTGTCTAGATCCCACTCTTCTCGCTGTCATCAGTGCCCTGGGCGGTGTGGTCCTCGGCACAGGCCTGCCTCGGAGCGCATGTCTTTGCGTGTGAGAGGGCGAGAAGAAAGGGAAGTGACAGGGAGAGGGGCACAGATTTAGGTCCTGCAGTACTGCGCTTGAACAGATGGATAATCGTCACGTGCCACGGAGGATTTGTTTTACGTGCTTCCATTTATCTTGGTTCCCATCTTGAAGTCAGACATATGTTTTTCAACTTTTGGGAGAAACAGAAAGTGGCCTTAGAAATGTGAAAATCCTCGCCAGCCTGGGAACACCGGAGACAGCCCTGTGCAGTAGCCATAGCATCCTTTCTTCGTTCTTTCTACTGGCTCGTTATTTTCCTTTCATTTCCAGCTCCGCAGCTTTCAGGTCGATGTAATTCACACTTACCATTATTACTACCATTGCCAGAAGAGCACCTGTATGCTTTCTAGTTGCGGCTGCTGTCTTTATTAATGTGGCAAAGTCTTGGCTAATGACAATTAACGAAATTTTGGTCTTAATCGAAGGGCATTTTAAGGCTTCCAAGCCAGACACAAGGTGTAGTGGAAAGAACTCCAGACCTGGAACAGGTCACCTGGCTCTGCCCCCGTCCTGCCAGGAGCTGGCTGTGTATCGTTGGACACTCATTTAAATTCTGTGGGCCTCCGCCTTCCCATCCTTAAGATGAAACTGTTTCTTCCAGTTCTGAAAACTCAGCGAGGCTGCTGAAATGTCATGTTTCTATGCGGAATACATGAAAACAATCATGTCAGGGCCTCTCAGATCACGAGACCAACGTGGGGAGTAGCCAGGATGTGCCAACAATTCCTTTCTGTCCCCTGCGTGGGTGATCTCCATGCCCCTGCACTGTCCCAGGTACCCTCGTCTTCTCACTGCCCTCGGCCGCCTGGGAGCCTCCGCCCGGCCCCTTACTGAGAACCGCACGGGGCTGTGATTTTCTCTTTGCTGCACGGTTGTCATCGAAGCTGCTGGCCCTGTGTTTCATAGTTTCAGGGCCTCTTTGTTAAGGCAATCCTCTCTAAAATTCAAGCCAAAGGGTAATTTGCTTCAGTTACTTAAACAAAAAAGTACTTTGCATTTTAGGTCTTTGGGTTATCAGACCCCAAAAGTGAATGACATGAATACTAAACTTCCGGAGATGAGGGAGAGTTGGGGGCAGCAGAGGTGATACGGATGACGTGGGACACCTATTAAGTGATGCCACACAGGTTATTGATTAGATATAGGGTCCAGATGTGTCATATTATTGCACTCTAGTTGAGAAAATTTAGGGAAAAAAATGGTTATTGTAAAATTGAAATTATGTCAGAAATGCACAGAAAAAATACACTAAGGACAGAAATAAACATTTCTGCCCATAATTTTTAAAAAATGTTTTATGCTTTCCTATTTTTAGGAAGTTTTGCGGGGAGAATTGCATCTTTTGGGATCGCTGTCAGCAACTTAATGGAATGGGAACGCTCAAAGGAGGAAGAGACAGTCTCGCAACCGTCAAGAGCGGCTCCCTCCTGATCTGGTTACGGTGGCCCCACTCAGAGCCGGTGGTCGGTTTTGCGGGTGGGAAGACACTAGGCGACTTTTGTCAGCTGATTTTTTTTTTTAAGAACTTACAGCTTTGTGGATGTGCACTTGCCATGAAATTATTCATACTTACTTAAAGTGTACAATTTGATGCGCATTCGATTGTGTGCACCGAGGAAAGTTACAATCGAATCGTGACTACGACATCCACGCGCTCCCGCCACTTTCTCATGACCCTTTGTAATTTGTCTCTTCCGTGCCCCAGCCCCAACCCCAGACAGCTGCAGATCTGCTTTCTGACACTGCAGATACGTTTGTATTTTCTAGAACTTTATACATTTCTGATATACATGCTATGTAACATGTATTAGTAGATAATGTGTTCTGGCTTCTGTCACTCGGCGTGAGCATATTGAGATTCATCCGTATGGCAGCAGGTAGGAAGCGTCTGCTCCTTTCACGGCCACGCAGTATTCCGCTGTGTGGATTTACAAAACTTGCTTATCCGGTCGCCTGTCGATGGGCAGTATCAGTCTGCTATGGCCGCCATAACCAAATACCACGCACTCAGTGGCTTAAAAACAGACATTCAGTTTCTTGCAGTTCTGGAGGCTGGAAGTCTGAGACGGGCAGGTGTGGCTGGTTTGGTTTCTCCCGAGGCCTGTGTCCGTGGCTTGCCGATGGCTGTCTTCTCCTGTGTCTTCACACGGTCTTTTCTCTGTGCGTGTTCATGTGTTCGAATTTCCTCTTCTGCCAAGGATACCAGTCAGATTGGATGAGGACTCAGCCCAACAGCCTCATTTTAACCTAATCATTTCTTAAGGCCCTGTCCCCAAATACAGTCACATTCTGTAGGCCAGGGCTTCCATGTCTGAATTCTGGCAGACACAAGTCAGCCCATAACAGACATTTAGGTTGTGGCCAGTGTTTGGTTATTACGCATAAACCTGTGTACGGTGCGCAAGTGTTTGTGTGAATATGTGCTTTTGTTCCTCTTTGGTAAACACCTAGAAGTGACATCGCTGCATCCCATGGTAGTTTATGTTTAATTTTTATGAAACCGAAAAGTTATTTTCAAAATAGTCATTCCATTTTACATTTACAGCAACACTGTATCAGCATTTCAGTTGCTTCTCATCTTGCCAAAATTTGGCATTATCAGCCTTTAAAAATTTTAGACATTCTAATACTTGTGTAGTAGTATCTCATTATGGTTTTACTTCTCATTATGGTTTCACTTCTAGGATAACTAATGATGTTGAGCATCTTTTTAAGTGTTTGTGCCATCTTTATGTATTATTTGATGAAGTATCTACTCAAATATTTTACAATTTTTTAAAAACTGGGTTTTTTCTTATCATTCAGTTGTGTGTTCATTATATATTCTAGATAGAAGTCTTTGGTCAAATACATGCTTCCCATATATTTGGCCCCAGTTTGTGACATAGCTTTTCATTTTCTTAACAGTATCTTTTGAAGAGAAAGTTTTTTAGTTTTGATGAAATATAATTTACCCGTTCTTGTCTCTTATAATTCATGCCTTAGTGCAGTTTTCTTCATGGTTACTTTGCTTTGAGTTCATTGAGCTTCTTGGTTCTAGGAGTTTACTGTTTTCATTAAATTTGGAAAATTTTCAGCCATTATATCTCAAGTGTTTCCTATGGTCCTTTCTGAGACTTCAATTTCAGATACATCATTCCTTTTTAAGTTGTCCCTGTTTCTCTCTGTTAGTTTGGTTTTTTTATACTTTGTACTGCTGCGTTTGCTCATTTATTGTTCTTTTACAGTGTCTAATCTGCCTATAAACCCATCGAGTGCATTTTTCATTTCAGACAAGTTTATTTTTCAACTGCAGAGGGTGTCTGAAATATCTTTTATGTATCTCCTTAACATGCTCATGCTTTCCTTTCTAAATTTAAAAGGCAGAACCAGGTGGCCATAGCAAAGTGACAGGGAGCAGTCACCTGGCCTATGTTTTCAGAAAAGCTGCTCTTGAAAAACATCCTCCTTTGCACCCCTGAGCCAGAACAGTTCCCCTAACCAGAGCCAAGATAAGTTTCCAAGAACCCCCACCCTCACCTGCCACTTGAAAGAAACATCCAATAGAGGCATCTGGTTTGGGGCGTGGAAACCACCCAATCAGGGCTTAACTATTTTGGCCAATCAGAACTGAATGAATTTGAATTCTTCATTTGCATAAACAGACCTGATTGAGAACCGGTGCAAGAACTTTCCCTATTAAAGCCAAACCATCCCTTTATTCTTTGATGAGCACACTTTCACTTGTCCTGGAGCCTGTGCCAAGCTCTCCTTTCCCCTCTGGTCTGCAGATCTCATGGTCTTTTAACATCACAGTAACTGTTTAAATTTCCTTGTCTACTAATTTTATTATCTTCATCATTTCTGGGTCTTTTTCTATTGGTTGATGATTTTCTTCATAATGAGTTGTTTTTTCCTGCTTCTTTGCAGAGCTAGTAATTTGGGATTGAATGCCCAGCACTAGGACTTTATATTGTTGATTCTGGGAATTTGGGATATTCTTATAAATATTTATGAGTTACTTGCTGGAGCACAGTTATGTTCCTTGGGAACAGTTTGATTATTTTAAAACTTGCTCATAGCTTTTTTGGGCAGTATCAGTGCAGCCATTGGTGGAAGACTGATTTGGTTACACCACTGAGGCAATACTTGACAACATACTCATCCTTTTGCCCTGTGCACTGCAAGGTCTGTACCCGTCTGGCTGGAGGGAGCAAGCAGTACTCCTGGCCATCTGTGAGCTCTGGGAATTATTTCATTTGCCCTTTGCAATGTCTCTTCTCCAAGCCATGGGTAGTTTAAGGCTGAAGGTTAATTCTGACCCCCTTACTTTGTTGTTGTAAGAAATGGAATTGTGTTTTCTTTTTTAAAAAATTGGAATCTTCCTCTAAGCTGTGTACTCCAGCTGATTCTTGTCATGGATGCAGAAACTTCCCTGCTCGCAGCACATATGGCATGCCGGGATGGAAAAGCATTGGTGATATCAAGAAAAATCATGGGCAAAATGAATTACAGTTGGGAAATAAGAGAGAAAGTGACTTCATTTCACGGTGATTATAAAGCCAATCCTGAATGACTTAAAAACTTTCAGAATCTCCCAGGTTTCGGCACGAACAAACCCAAAACTTTCATAATGACCTTATGTCCCAATAAAAAGTAAAAGATTCATAGTACTGGTCAACTCTATCCCAACGCCCCTATTCTAGCGTTTACTTTTCTTACAGTGATTCCAGTGCAGAATATAGTGTTAAGTGATTTTATCATGAACTCTATCTATAATGAATTCCCATGATCAATGAAGACCCAAGAGCAAAAATAGTCGTGAAGGCCCAGAAAATGCAGTATAGGAATGATCGCCATGTTTCAGTTATGTTTCCAATAGTGATGAGATGACAGGTGCAACTCGCTTAGTTGTGAAGAGGTATTGAAGAGATTATTTAAAAGGAGTGGGCTTGACATAGTGAAACTGTAGGAATAGTGTAGTATCCCTAGACTAGTAACAGAATCTAGGGTTAGGGGTTTTTACTGAAACTCCTAGAGAGAGAGAGTTTGTTTGTAAATATCCACCTGATAGGAGCCTTGACCCTTGGTCAAGGGATAGAAGTATTCTTGGTGGCAGTACTGAGAAAGAGGGAAATAAACACCCAACTTTATTCTGACTTCTGTCAGAATTTCCTGCACATGTTCCCCATTGGCCAAACCAAACTGGGATCCAACAGGCCAAACTGATCATTTGCGCCCATTGATGCAATCCACACATTGCATCTGCCCACAGAACATCTTTTACAGAACACAGCAGGATGTAAAAGAGTGAATCTTGGCAGGCAAACAGGGTATCTATTGTACTCATTTCTAAAAACTCATATATGCAACTTGCAGAAATTTTAGAAAATTACAGATAGCTCAAAGACAAAAGACCAAAATTTCCATTAATAACCATTTTGATGGTTGTTCAGTCTTTCCTCTCTTGCTCTCTCCATCTGTGTATGCATGGCATACGTTGACAGTTGCATATGTGTGTGTATGTCATCCACATGTGCATGTATTACACATATAAGTGTATCACCTACATGTTGATACTAATTTCTATATAATTTAACATATTTGCTGTAATTTTTATGTTATATTTTACCAAAATGGGATCATACTGTATATCCTGCTTTGTATATGTATTGTTCAATCACTTGGCAATATGTCAAGGTTTTCGTATAGAAAGTAATGTTTTTACCTTTTGCTTTAGCCCTAAGCTATAAACCACTAGAAACCATGGGATTGGGGCTTTTAATTTTGCTTAAGGTGAGATAATAAGTCCTGTTTTAAATACCATATCAAAGATCCAGACAGAATGGCAAATTAAGCAATAGCATTTCCTAACTACTGCATTTCCCCTACTTTCCTCCTCCATCAAAATAAAATTAGTTCAGAACTCTTCTTCTGATGTGGAAGTTTGCAAAATACCTAAAATACCTATCTAAAAATAATAATTTTTAGATAAAAGCATCAGCAAATATTTGAAACAGCTCCATGTGGCCGTAACAATGAAAAGCAATTAACTATTGTGTTGGTGATTTGCATATTGTCTATACTCAGTTACTGCTTATTGCGTCTTTCCCGCCTTCCCCATGGGGAGAGCGACATCAGCGCAGAAAAATAAATATGCTCATTATTTGCCCAGAGAGAAATCTGTACATGGGTAGAGGAAAAATCTGTCCATCCATAATCAAGAGTAATATTGCTTCATTTTCTTTTTCAAGATATTTCCTTGAATCCAAATATTTGTTTTATCCTGTTAAAAAGATAAAATGCTCCCATCTTTTCTATTCTCACCCCTTTGTATTCCCTAAGACACAAAAAAGAAACCGAGATATTTAGTTCAATTTTATTAGTGGACTCGTCCCTCTTCCCAAAATAAGCTAACGTGAAACCATAGAATCTTTGGCATTCTCTCACATTTGACATTTGTTTTATTGTTGGCTTGGCTTTTGTTTTCCTTGGTAACATGATAAATCGTCTTTTCCCGGCAACTACGTCATTCATACCACTTCTCCTCTGCTTCCACTCCAGGATAACAGTGAGCTGCAGAAGCCCAACTTGTCTTCAGAGTAGTGGCCACGGCGGCTCTTGAATTTCTCTTTTATTTCTTAGCGCATGGACTGTGAAGGGGCCGGTTCTCATTCTCGGGAGGGCTGCCTGCCAGAGTTCCCCTGAGTTTGAAGATTTCCCTCATTTTGGCTTTCAACCAAAATGGAGATACACAAAATCGTAATTCTTGAAAAGTAGGTTTTTCCATAAAAAATGGGGCCTTTCCCAGTCATTTTATACCGAAGTGGACGGAACTGCTGATATTTCTGAGAGAACAACAAGTACAAAAAGTTCAAGAGTTTGCTCTTTGTGAGGAGGGTTTTGCTATTATTTCCCTTCTCCTGCTCTGGATGACTCAAGCGTTATCCGTTTTCACGCCGCTCAGGTTTTTCAAAACCACCGTGAGGATCCATCCCTGTTTGCTGCTAATGTTCCGGGTCCTGGGACAAAGATGCCCGTCATGTGGAGTCGGTAACTCTGTTACAAACCTTGTCAGTACGTGGAACAAGAAGTATGGAAGATTAAAGACTGTTATTAAAATGATTGGCTGAAAGAATGAATGCCCTAGAAATTCAGCAGTTGTTAATGCTAAATTTAAAATGCAATTTTGGAAAAAAAAAGTTAAATTAATGGGAATAAATGTGGCCACCAAGGATATAAACTAAAAAGCTTGTAAAATAATGATTCCCTTTGGAAATGTTTTTCTCCAAACAAATACTCACTTTGAGGACACACTTGGTACAAGTAGCATTTTAAATATTCAGGTAAACGGTGATGCCATATTATCTCCCTTCCCAACAAATGGGAGAGGACAAGATGTAAAAATGTCCTTTTTTGTTATTTTTCCTTTGTGGCCTGATCAAATGCAGTAAATTTACCATGACATAAATAAATCCATTTCCGTCCTATAGCTAGGGATTATAATTCATCGTTTTTCTTAGGGTCCCACTCAGTTTCAAATGCATCCTCAGTTTTTGGTTATTTGATATATATTAAATGCAGTTCAGGAGGCACTGGACGAAATGTCTTTGCCAGCCAGGCAACCTTGTGCTAAACATGGCTGTCATGAGCCAGTCAGCCAACAAATAGTTTCGGTCCTGGGACCCTACTAAGAACAAGATATACAGAGTCTCTGTTCTTACAGAATTAACATTCCAGTTGTGCATAAAAATAAGAATTTTTGGTTTTAGACATTTCATCTAGTGAGCTCCATGACACATGTTGTTATCTTGCTTGTCCCTGTATCCCTTGCCCTGGGATGGTACCCAGCACAGGGACGGTGCTCTATAAATATTCTATTTAATAATGGAACAAAACCTCATTTTTGAGGAGACACATTATTTCTTTCCATAGTGTCAATACTATGTGAAATGGCGTTAAATAAAGTCTGATTTAAATATGCTGTCATACAACTCTTTATTGGCACATTCAAAATGATTTCAAATCTTAGCATCACTCAGACTTCCATCTTTCCTGGTCACTGGAAACCTGCCTGCTACCCAGCGCATCACTGGGGGGCAGAGGTGTCTTTCCAAGCCCATGCAGGGGCTTGTGACCGTGCCAGCAAGGCTCACCTCCTGGAACATGACACCTGCTTGGATGTCAGATATCTCCTGCCCCTGGGTGTCCTGGACTCCCCACTGCCATTTGTAGGTCTGTTTTGCGGTAACGGTGTTCTGGGGTTGGATCTACCTGGTTAACTACCTCCTGTGTGTGGGCATACCTGCTGGGTTCTAGGCTGCTTGCAGTTTAGACTTCCCCAGCCCCTCTGTCTCTGCAGCTGGGCTGCAGCCCCCACCCCACAACCGACATCTCCCAATTCAGTCGATGGGGCCGGCCAGGACGACGGACGGGCAGCAGCGGGCTGAGCGCTGGGTTGCTTTACCTGCCCCTCCAGAGCCCGTCTCCCGCTGCGCTGCCCTGTGCCCTGGGCGGCTGAGCTGCGTGATGGCGCTGATGGGCTGCTGCACCTAGGCTGCCCGGCTGCCAGGGCCGTGGGGTCTTGAATTTCCGGCCCCCTACTCTGGCCCATTGCTTATTTCCTGCAGTTACCTCACACTGGCCACCTCTGGCTCATAGGTTTCAGTTTCTTCTCTCTCTCCCCCCTCCCCCCACAGAACCACTCGCTCTGTTGCTCTCCTTGGGGTGGTGAGTGTGTCCAGGGCTTCCAACCTCAGGCTTTGCTGCTACCCCTTTGGCCCCCTGTAGCTTAGGAAATTGTCCCTTCATTAAGCTGTCCCCACACCACCAAATTGGAATGTGCCTTAGCATCTTGCTGGGGCCCCGGCTGGCACAGTGGGGACACTGGCATGTTCCTGCAGAGCCTTCAAGTTAAACTGATCTAGTCTCGGGGAGCCAGGACGCCAGGGCTCTGAGGGCAGCTGGGGCCTCCTGTTTCTGCAGGCGGCTCTCCGCCCGGGTCTCCCTGGTGGTCACGCCTCCCGACCTACGGAGGGTAACAGACACCGTTCTGTCTTCTCTCCCGCCCACCGGCTTCCGTCATCAACAGCGAACAGGCGGCCAGTGCTTCCCTCCAGAGTTGTCGGGGAAAAGGGGCCCACTGCCCCCACACCCAGTGTTTCTGTCTCTCTTCGGGGCTTTAGCACTTTTGGCTCGTCTTACATAAATGAAAATGAATGAAGTATTCGAGATCATAGTATCCTGGTTTCTTATTAGTGCTGCAGTGACACTAATGAGCTGCAATTAACTCTAATGAAAGCAATAATAAAATAAAATCTTAATTTCCTTGTTAGAAATTAAGAATTTCCTCTTATTGCCTCACCACAGCATTTCTTTATTTCAAGTAACTGTACAAAATGAAAGAAATGAGTTAATGGCCTAGAAAAGAGCCTGCCCCAGAGTAGTGATAAATGTTAGAAAACTAATCGAGAATAGCAATCTTTCCACAAGGAGCTGTCTTGTACTAAAAGAATTTTGTTTTTAATTTTTATTGTAATTCAAATGGCCTTTGGAACAGTGATACCTTAAAAGAATGTTTTGTTTGTTTCCCTGAATAGCTGGAACCTTTGGCTATGGATTCAGAACGACCGTCGTGAAACTGACTCGTGCAAGGTGACACGTTCACTGCAATCCAGCCAGCGCCTCCCAGGAGCTCTGACCCTCCTTATTCACTTGCTCCTAGAGCCAGGACATCTGCAGGTCGACAGCACTGCCCTTGGCCTGTGGGCCTGTCCCTCCGCCTCTGTTCTCAGCTGGGGGTGTGGACACCTTAAGGCCGGTGGCCTGGCAGGTGCAGTGCCCTGCCGTGGCCCCCTCGGTGGAGGGGCAGGAGGCTCGGTTCCTCATAGTTACACATTTTTGCTTATTCCTCTGAAGACAGGATACATTTAGAAACAGCTTCTAAGTCAGTAAACAGCCCATTTACTAAAGCTGAAGGCGTTTTCTGAATAGGAAGAAAATATTTTTCTTTCATTCAAGAGCTTTCCCAGAGGCCAGACTTGGCGGGGCCTGGGCGTGGCTGTCCCGCCACGCCACGCATCCGATGCCTGGGCACCCTGCCGGGGCACCGCGGCTGTGACTCCGAGAGCGAGCCTCGCAGGATAACTGGCAGCTTTGAAACCAGCGACAGAGAAGTTTCTGACTAACGTAGAATTTATGCATTCGTGAGTTACTCTGCGATCTTCAGGGACAGTCTCACGACAGCACAAGCTGCTGTCGCTCCGGCCCAGCTCCTGGGTCTGCAGAGCCGCTTCGCTCGTCCGGGCCGGGAGAACCGGGGCTTCTGTGCGCTGTTTCCCGGGTCCTGGACCCGGCCCTGCCCGGCTACGCGGTATTGCGGGGCTTTTGCTCAGAACTAACCGGCAGCCGGTCGCCGTCCGCAGGTGCAGCCGTCACTTTGCACGCGATGCTCCGCCAAGGTTTTAGTGTCCGGGTGGCTACAAGGCCGCGCGCCTTTTCCTTCTCGTGCCATTGGGACAAGAAACCGTGTCCCCCGTGCTGAAAGGGGCTGGGCACGGCGCGCCTGTGCCACGCGGGAACTCGGGGCCGAGGAGACGCCTCCAGTCGCCGCCCCTCGGGGGGCCGCACCTTGGCTCTGCCGCTGCGCACCTGCGTGCCAACGGCCCTCGGGTGGCTCCGCCGGGCAGGGACACCTTCCCCCGCGGGCACGCAGTCCCCCCTGCTGGCGACAGCGCAGGGCATCTGGAGCCAACCCCGACATACCTCGCACGTGCGGAGGCTTGCTGTGGCCGCCGGGGGTGCAGTGTCACAGCGGGGACCTGGGGCTCCCCGCAGCCCGGTCTCGCAGCGGCTGCGGTAGAGTCGGTTCCTGCGCAGACGCCCACCCGGGCCGCGCCGTCTCCCCTGGGCCCGCGGGGACGCGCCCCTGCGCGCCGGCCGGTGGGCAGCCCTGGAGGAGGAGGGAGGACGGCGAAGACCCGGACCGGCTGTGGGTCTGACCTCCGGGCCCGTCCTGGGGGGCCCGCCTCTCTGCCCACCGCCCTCTGGGTCGCGGGCCGGCACCCACCTCCGCTCCCCCGCGCTCAGGCTGTCATCAGTCCTGGGGCCCATCCAGACCCCGGCTTTCCCTACTCCCTGCCCGCACATCTGTCCCCAACTCCTTCCCAGCCACGTTGTTGGACGTGGCCCTCGTTTCCCGCCCTGTGCTCCTGGCGCCTTGCAGCGTGACCGCGCACTTAGGCGGTGTCCTCAGCTCCTCAGCCCTTTCGAGTGTTGACACCCAAGTCATGCATTTGAGAAAGTCTCAACCGTCTTGGGAAGCTGTAACTGTCTCAGGCATCACATCGATCAATATTCTCTTTCCAAGGTACCAAGCTACCAAACGGCCAAATCCTCTGTATACAGCACTGAGTGATGCGCTCCTGGTTCAGCTAATTCGTAGGCAAAGACATCGTCTGCAAATGTATTTAGTGGCACATTTTTTGCTTTTAGGCTGTCGTGAGGGCACGAGAGACACTTTACTTAACTCAGGCACCGGGTAGCACCTCCTTCTATTCTGCTCTGCTCTCCTCCTAGTCCAGCCATTTTGTTCCTGTTTGCAACCTGCCTCAAATTCTTTTAAGAGAGAAACTTCCCAAAGAAATGAATTACTCCCATCTTGACTGCCTCTTTTTGCTAGACAGATTCCTTTTGTTTTTTTAAACTGATGACAAGTTTTCCCCTTTCCTTCAGCTGTGTTAGAGCAAATGTGATGATTTAAATGGGAAGGATTGATAACCTTTCACGGTCAGAAAGATTAACGCCTAGCCTTTGGGTTCCCTGCACAGAATTTTGGGGCTTTGCAATGAGAAGGAACAGTGGACTGATGAACTTGGTAATGAATATCAGTTAAAACAGCACAACTTCGTTTTTTTCCTCCACCGCGCAGAGATTAATGGCTTAACCCAAAATTTGGCCATGAACCAAACACACTAGAATCCAGGACTCTTATACCAAAGTTTTGTTTTGTTTTTTTTTTTTAATGAGAAAGTGATGCTTAACTGTTACTGACTTCCTGCTTCTCTTCCCAAAATACCCCCACCTCCTAAACTCCCACAAAATACCAAGGTTCTCTCTCATGTCAGACAGGATTTCCAGTTAACATGAGAGTTGTGATTTTTGGAATGCATTTCTTAGACTCATTCAGGAGGGTTCAAAAAACTCAGGTATGCATGCAGTTTAGGAAATTAAATCTCCTTCCACTGAATTACTTGAAAAACCAGTGCTTTATATAAACTTTTTAAATAAATGTTTAGCCTCACATCAAAAAGAAAATATTCCAAATAAATATGATTTGGATCACAGGATCAATTTAAAATACCAATTCTGTGTTTTTTTAATTTCCAAAAAGTACTGTTTGATGGTTCCTACATGACTGGGTACGAAGAGAACAGAAGTCAAACCTATCTTTGTTACGTAACATGTGGGGCGTGGTCCCTTACTGAATTATCCCACAGCCGTCTTATGTCTGTATGTAGGTAAATCTTTCCAAATGCTGGAGTCGAGAGAAAACTCGTTGAGGCTTGAGGGCCAGGTTCCGCGCCTGGATCTCAGCTCCCCCTGTGAGCCGCAACTTTCTTCCTCTGGATGAAACCGTCATACAACATCGGTAGTTTTCCAAATGTCTTAGTGAAAAACTTTTCTTCAATGAAATGCTTATATGATTTTTATTTATCAATTTAAAAACTTAAGAATTCAAAAAAGTGCTTATGGAAACCAAAGGCAACCGATACATTTGGATCTATGTGATTTAGCAGAATCGTGAAGCAGGAGTGCATCGCACTCTCCTCCCCCCACCCCTTGCTCCCACCACATCATCTGAGAATTCCGAGGGTGCCTGGACCAGAGGCTGTGGCATTCTGTGACTCTTGGATCCCCAATTGCTAGATGTCCCTCACTTTCGCTTGAAGTTAACTATCAAACATATACAACTAGTTTAGTAGACAAAACCATATTTAATAATAGGCAGCACATCTTTTCTGAGAATGAGGAATTGCCGAATGATGCTGGGGGAACATTAACAAGTGCCTGTATCCAACTAAAACCACAAAGCTTGTTTTAAGAATGGTACCAACCCGGGACTAGCCGCGCCATTGCTGTCACGTCATCAGGATGAGGGAGCACGTTCACATCGTCTCATTCTGGTCTTCACAGAGACCCCTGAGTCTACAGCATGGTTCCTTTTTACATTTGTAAATCGAGGGTAAGAGATTTCACAACCTGTCCAAAGTTAAATATCCAGTTAAGAGACAGTAACCTTCCCAGATTTTCTCCTCTAAACTCTGGGCTCTTGGAGTGTTTCCTATAGTAGTCACGAAGAGTGACCCTTGTGAGGGAAATTGAGTGAAACTTCCAGATGGATGAATGGGCTTTGCCTGGATTAAGCACCACGCCGGCTTTCGTAGTCTTTCCTCTGAAGGGTATTACTGACCAGTCACTTGCTGCTACTCACTTTTAACTACGCAACTTGTATTTTTCTATCAAATAAACTTACCCAACTGGTGAGGGTCAAACAGTCATCCAAGTTTTCTTCCTGTTACAACTTAAAAGAGAATAAAAAGCTCTCTGTGTTCAACAAAAATATTTTCACAAAAAAGGGTGGATTGGGAGACGGTGCTCTGGCAAAAGAAAAAATATATTTTTTAATTGTTTTCTCTTTTTCTCTCTCCCTTTTTCTAAAACCTTAGATTACATTTGACATTATAAGCACAAAGGGGGAAACTATATTGAATAATTTTGATTTTGGAATGTAAATGACTTTTTAAAAATGCTGTAAACAAAAGTAATTAATTATAACCAAATTTGTAAGGTTTCAGTCTGAAATGTTGGTTCTTGGCAAGCTCATGGTTGAAGAATGACCAGATACACAAAAGTTAGGCAGGAACGAAAATGAGGTTTATTGAGGAGAGAAAGATAGGATTATAGGGCTAGAGCAAGATGTAGGTTTACAGAGTGTGGTACACACGCCACAGATGATGACCAGACCTGTTATTGCCACAAAGTGAGAGCCAAAGGAAGGGTGCAAAAAGAGAGCTTGGTTATGGTCTGGGTCTTGTTTTATGGTGTCCAGACAGGGACCCCGTGGTTCAAACGTCACCACAGAACCACTTTGATTGGACAGTTGGGGGGCTGCATGACCTGAGCCTTACTGTGCACGCGGGTTCTAGGTCACTGTTTTCAGACTTACGGTACCAGTGTGGCTTGGCCCGCGGGTTAGAGAGTCCTCTGCATTCTTTGCGGCTCGCGCACCAAGTTCTGATTGGCAGATTTGTAGGGTATTCCGTCCTCCCCAGGTATGGAGAGTTAGCAGGACCAAGATGGGGGAAACGGCACCTACTTTTGTCCCTAGGAGACCCGGAATCCCTCATTATCTACCTAACATATTGATGATTATTCTTAGATATTTAAGTCATTCTAAGGTAATGACTTTGTTAGGTCCAGAGCCAAGAAAGAGACACACGAAGCTTCATGTGTAGTAAAATGCTGTCTTATTTTAAGCATCTGGGTGCAGATGGGTGGAGGCCAAAGAGTGTCCACCCCGAGGGAGGGGAAAGCCTTGGGTTTTATAGGGGAGAGTAATACTTGCAGAGACAGGGGAGGGCATAGCTTTGTCCTTACCGGGGGGGATAGGAATGCCGGCGTCGCTGCAGCCGTCTGTGGTTGAAGTTAGATTTAAACCTTAGACTTTTTAGACTCCTGTGGTTTTTGTTTTATAAGCTTTATGGTATTTTTCAGCTTCCCACCCGGAACAAACCTAACGGAGTTAAAGTTGGTTTGACTGAGAATGAAGATTTTATTTTTCTTCAACATGTTTACTCAATGACATTAGAGAACACAGAATAAACAGGTATTTTTACTAAGCTTTCATATCAGAGATCAAAATCTACTTTTTGGATGAGGTTCTTATCAACAAGTGAGAGCAGCTGTCAGAGGGACATGTGCATCCCAGCGGTAACCAGCGTGGTTTCGTTGCTGCCCAGCCAGGTTCATTTGCCCGCTGCCCAAGAAGCAGCCAGTACTCACTGAAAACTTGTATCCCCACAAAACCCTGTGCACAGCTGTTCATAGCAGCTTTATTCATAATTGCTCAAACATGGAAGCAACGGAGATGCCCTTCGGTAGGCGAATGGACAAATAAACTGTGGTGCGTCCAGATAACGGATGAATGCTGAGCAGAAATGAGCCGTCGAGTCATGAAAAGACCTGGAGGAACCTTAAATGCATATTAGTAAGTGAAAGATGCTAATCTGAAAAGGCTACACACTGTATGGTCTCGACACCATGACATTCCGGAAAAGGCAGAACCGAACTATGTGAAAGTAAAAAGAGGTTGTCCTGGGCTAGTGTGTAGGGAGGGACGAATAAATAGAGCAGGGAGGATGTTTGGGGCTGAGAAACTATTCTGTGTGATGATGTAAGAATGGACGCAGGCCACCGCGCACTTGTCCAAACACAGAATGCACTACACCAAGTGTGAATCCTGGAGCAAACTGCGGACTTTGGGGGACTCTGATGGTCCATGTAGGTTCGGCAACTGGAACAAGTGTGTCCCTCTGGTGAGGAATGTCGGTCGCAGGGGAGGCCGAGAGTGGGGGGCGGGGGCAAAGGGTAAATGGAAACTCTGTACTTTCTGCTCAGTTTTGCTGTGAATCCAAACTGTTCTAAAATCAAAAAGAAATCTATTAAACAAAAACACTCTGTGGTTAAATATTCATTAACTTAAACTTATCATTCTTTCTTTTACATGAATGTTTACTATCACACTCCAAAGGAGAAATTTTGTTATGAATTCTGTGTTCTGCCTCACTAGCTTCCTTTCAAGACAGAGTGGAATACTTACAGTTTAAAACTAAGCAAAAATATATAACTCTAAACCACATTCTCTTTATTTTAAAGAGCTTAACTGGAACACTTCCTTCAATATAAACAACGTACTATTTCAATAATGCTAACACTAACACAAAACTTATACTGTGATAAACAAAGTTAATGTGAATTTTTTCCTTCCTGTATTTGGTTAATTTATTAAATATCTGATGGACCTAAACTACTCTACTGCCTTTTTTTAATGAACTAGGCATTACATAAAATGCTTAACTAGTGAACGATAAACTTGTTGGTCTAAGTATTTAGAACACAGACTAGAGTTTCAGAAAAAGCATTAGAAAAGCATAGAAGTGTGGCAGGGACCCTGTGTGGATCAAGTGCGCAGACACAAGTGACTCGTGAAGGCAGGTACGATAACAGAGAAGACTCGCCAACTTCTCTTTTAAAAAGGAAGAAGCCGAAGAGTTTTATGGACTTAATTAAAAAGCAAATAAATCACTTGCTCATTCTAAATCTTATTTATATCTTAGTTATATTAAATGGTACAGTTTCTTTTTAATTAGAAAAAACTATTACTCATATGGTAACAAATATTAAATTGTGGCTGGCAGCAAAATTTCAGGGCCACATGACAAATGCATATCGATGAAATGTGTCGAGGAATAACTTCATAATGAAGATATTTCAATAGCACTATGATGTTTGCTGTCTTCAATCCAAGGTTTAATTCTATAACAAAAGCATATTTTAATCTCTTTCTCTCTGCCACACGCATACATACCCAGGCATGCACACACGCATCCACACATGTGCATACATACACACACGTGTGCAAGATTTTTCATGCTATCTTGTCCCTGTGAATGCAGCTTGGGTTACCTTCTGTACTCGACTACTTAAAAGTTTTCAGGAAAAAAATCAATTGTCATTTTACAAACCAATAATCAAGAATGAGCCCTTGTTGTCATTAAAGATCTCTCCAGGCCATTCTGCATTCGAAGTGCTGCTTTCCATGATCTCCTTCACGGTAATTAATGGATGCAAATAAACTTGAGTCTTTCATATACCCAGCAGAATATTTCTTAGGTGGGCAAAACCTAACCATCTTTTGGTTAACGAGTAATCGTTAAATTGATCCTCAATTGGCACAAAGGTGAGCGTTCTTAAAACTACGAGAAGCTTGGTTGGGCCTCTTCAATCTCACAGCTCGCTTTGCAGTACAGCACATCTGCGAGACAGGAAAGGTGAACTAGAACTCTATTTCTCCTAGCCTTGCATTACAAGTTAAATGATGATAAAGTGCATTTCTGCTATGTGTGTGGTCTCAAAATTATTCATTGCAAACACTGTACATCCTTTTCTATCGAATAATTTCGAGAGATTGAGCTTGCATCCTTGTCAATGTTGAATTATCATTTATATTATGAAAGGCAGCACAAATACTCTTCATTCTAGTTCAACACAAAATTTCTTTTTTGAAAAGAGTGAAGGCCATTTAATTGAATCTGGGCCAACTAAATCTTTCCTGGGAAGGACAAGTTACTGATTTAAAATTTTTGGAAAGGAGCTGTAAGTTTTTCTCCTTGATCACGTGAGAAGAGTTAGCAGGATTCATTAGTGTTCAACATCTCTGTCTCAGTCTCCCATAAAACCACTGAAAGCGAACACTTAAGGCTAATAACACTGACCCAGGCAGAGCAACCAATTGCCTTAGGGAGGGGAGGGAGAAGCTGTCCGAGTGCTTTCCTGGTCTCCAGAAGCGATGGGCCATCCTGTCAGAAATCCGCAACATGGTAAACACCTGTGAAACAGCAGCAGGTAAGTATATTACTGTGAAGATTACAGTTAAAGAAGTGTGACCTTTTTTTTTTTTTTAACCAAGTGAAAAGTGTAAAGGGATAAAATGTCCAGGAATCACTAAAAGCAATAAAACTACAGCAGACTTATTACTTATTTCTGGACCAAAAATGTCTTAAATGGGTAAACGGAGTTAGGTAGAAACCCTGCCAGCATCAATAGCTGCCCAATGTCTACTAATATTGTTAGTAAACGGCATATAAGCAATGACGCCGATCCAGTTGGGCCAGATACAAATGTTTTCAGAATAAGACCCAACGCCACTTACGGCCCTAGCTGTCGGGGCAGGCTCCCGGCCCGACCGGAGAACTGCCAACGTGGCTGACAGTTTGGCAGCCATTGCAATCCAGACGGGAGTTAGAGCTGAGAAAAAGGCACCAACTAATATGTAGTAATAAGTCTCAAGACAGGAGTATAGACTCTGACTTATTCATATAAAAAGAGAGTCGTAAGGTTGCCAAAACTAGCAGCAATGGGTGTAGAGACGTTAGCAGGATTTATACCAGTCTTCTTTGAACCAACAATAACCCAAACTATTATTCTCTGCAGAAGAGATGCCACAGCACGAAATGATAGAATGATAAAGCTTGTATTTTCTCCTCTGGAATCCAGTTCAATATAATCGCTTCTACAACTTCAAGAAAAACAACTATCGTTGCTGGAACCTGCTTTAAGGCTGAACTGCCAGTTCTTAGCTTCTCCTTTTCAGCGGGTGAATCCATCTTGCCCACATTCACTGCAGTGATTAATCTTGATGCCAATGTCATTTCCAAATTCCTTTTGAGAACTAGAAGTGCAGAAACTCAAATGAAAACTCCTGTTACCTTTTCGAACACTTCTGTATTAAATTCCTACTGCTGCTACAGCAGGTTACCACAGACTTAGCGGCTTAAAACAACACAAATTTGTTACATTACAGTTTTAGAGATCAGAAGTTCTAAAATCAAGGTGTCAGCAAGGCTACATTCCTCCCAGAGACTCTAGTGGAAAACTGTTTCTTTGCCTTTTCCACCTTCCGGAGGCCACCTGTGTTCCTTGGCTCACGGCCCCTTGCTCCGTCTTCACAGCTGGCAACGTGGCATCTTCAAATCTCAGTCTCTTTCTCTCTGCCTCCCTCTCCCTGCATTCTCTACCTCTGATCTCGGCTTCTGTCCTCACATCGTCTCACCTTGTACTCTGACCCTTCTGCCTCCCTCTTACGAGGGCCCGTATGCATCCATTGGATTCACTCAGATAACCCAGGAAAATGGTTCCACCTCCAAGCTTTAAATTAATCCCATCTACGCGGGCCCTTTGCCATGTAATGTAACTTATTCATAAGTCTGGGGATTAGGACATGGACATCTTTGAGGGGCATTATTCTGTCTACCACAGTTTCTCCTCTGGTTCCCAAAGATCCACGTCCATCCCACATGTAAAATATATTCGCCCCCATCCCAGCATTTCCTAAAGTCTCAAACCGTTGCAACTACTCAGTGCCGTGCCATATCCAAAATCATGCTGACTGAAAGTATTCCAAAACCGGCTGGCAAAAATGGTGCAAGTATTTGCGATATCATAATGCCACTGGATGCCTTCTGTAATTTTTTGGTTGATTCCAAAGTGATATCTTCATCGCCGTCATAGGAATACCTTCCTCTTTTAACATGGCAGTAGTTTCTGAAGCTTGCTGTCCATCACAGTAATTACTATAGTTGCTATAGTCACCATATATTTGGTGACAGCATGATAGCCCCTATTTTTTTCTATGAAAAGACTGCTGTGAGACATGGATACTTTATACGTTGTTCTGAATATTACCAAAAGCCTGTGCTCCATTTGATAATCCATCCTGCCAATACTTTTGTTTTCATTCCTGTCTTTCTGATTTTTCTGTTAAATGACTGGACCCATACTCAGGAGTAAGTTTTAAAACTTATCAGATCAAACTGTATTAAATTTTTAAGTCCAATCTGCAAAACTTCCTCCATGACCTGGACCACCGTTGTGTTAGCGATGGATCTTTCTCAATCATTAGTCATTTTGTCATTGCAACGGGCCACATATTCTTTAGGTCTCAAGCTTCATGAGAAACCATAGCAGTTGAATTAGAAGCACAAACTCTGTTTTTAAATTAAGATGTTGACTTCTATGGGTAGAAAACAATAATGTTTTCACTAATTAAAGATACTTGGTAGGGTGGAACTGGGATGTGCCTGACTCCAGTGCCTGGTCAACCCCAGGACCTTTCCTTCACTGTCACCTGTCCTGATGTGGAGACAGGGATGGACCCTCCAGGCAGGGAGGAAAGGACCATTCACTTCAACCTCAAGCATTGGAGCCAGGCCCTGTGGCTCTTTGCGCTAGCATCTTCCCATGTCATCACCCATAAATCCACTGTTAAGTGTGACTGACATTTATTGTCCATCTCAACAGACATGTTGCACAAATTTAAGCCACATCTCTAGAAAGGCTGTAGACCTTTATTTTGCTCTTAATCAACAATTTTTTTTTTGAAATCTTTATGTCTCTTATAGCCCATTGAACTTCTTGCACGAGCCAGCCAGTCATTTTGAAACTAACAAATGTGACGTTTGACTTTTGAAATGTTTTGGACTGCACTGCACAGTGCCTCTCCCCTGCCACTGTGCTGACATCCGGCTGTCCTCACAGCTACATCAGAGTTACCAGCGTCGTGGGCCCGTTTGAGGCACAGGCTGTTCGATCCTTGTCCCCTTGCACACAGCCACCTGACATGAACTGGGAAAACTGTGGCTTGAGTTTAGAAAACTCTCACGTAAGAAATAGTCTTGGCTTTCTGAAGAACAGTCAGCAATTCCCCAGAATTTAATATAATAGTCAACAAGATTAATGTATACCATTACGAGTATGTACCTGGGTAACAGCGATACACTCCTCTGGAAAAAATAACAGAATCAATATAAAATATTGGTAATGTCTTATATTTGCCAGAACAGTAATGCAGGGCCAAATATATATTTTTTAAACTATGTGTTTGCATCTTTGGCTGTCAGTGCAGAAGGATTGAAAAGATTAATCTTTAAAGTAAGATTTGTTTCCCTCCCTTCCACGGTTGCTCCGCTGGGAAAGAATTTGAACACGAGGAGCCAGCCTAACACTCTGAGACCACAAGTTTCCCCATGGACCCCAGGCGACTGCTAGAGGAGTTCAAGAGAGTGGCTGGGTAGAGGTCCTTGGGGTTCTGCTTTAGTGCTTAAAGAATGATTTGAAATGAATATTTAAAGTAACATAAGTAACAATGATATTAATTAACAAATTCTGCACATACAATATTATACCATGAAATACACCTAGAATATTATATAACATATATAAAATGTAGTGGAGCTGCTTTTATTATCTCCACTTTGCAAATGAAGAAATGATGCCTTAGGTTAGATATCTAACCCAAGGTCACAAGCAAGTAATTTGAAGAACTAGAACTTGAGCCAAGATCTACCTGACTCCAAAGCTCTGATCTTAACTACTACACTATGCAGCAACTCTGGGAAAACAGAACAATAAAACTCGGCTTTTAAAAATCAAACATAGCTGAGTTCAAACCAACCTCTATCACCAGCTGAATGTTTTTAACAAACCTCACTGTCTTCAGTCAGGAGGCTGGGGTAAGTTTTAAAGGAGATAACCTGTATGACAGCACTCGGCAGAGTACCTGAGCAAGATTAGCTTGGTAGTTGTTGGCTTCTTTTCGTGAAACAATATGGGACTTTCTCGGGGCAGGTATGAGCATCACAGCTGGTGACACTAAGCCCTCACTGCCCAACTTGGCGGCCACATAGGACTACCGAGCTCTAAATTAGCTTTGAAGTTAAAAAATAATCTTTGCACAAAATAAATGCCGCACATCCTGGAGGGATCTGTAAACGCCGACAGTGTAAGGGCCAGAACAACGCTGGGAAAGAGAAGGCCAGGTGGAAAGAGCTCCTGGGGGTGCGAAGGGAGCCCTGGGGTGAGTGGGGAAGCAAAACGGGGGACAGGGATTAGTCACTCCGTGTGCTCTTCAGACCTTGGGGGACGCTCATGGTTTCCTGGGCTTTTCCCCAGGACTTTGGCATTGAACTTGAAGTTAGTCCAAGGGAGTTCCAGCTCCTGACCACCGGGCAGGATGAGGCCACACTGTCCTGAGCAGCAGGGCCCGCGGGGAGCCCAGTGATGCGCGCAGACAAGACAACGGCCCCTCAGGACCTCCAGGGCCTCGCTCTGTCCAAAGCCACACGCGAGGTGACTCACCACATAGGGAGCCTCTGGCCGCGGTGCTCCCGGGGTGGGACCGGACGTGAGAGGAGCAGCTTGGCACGAACACTGCTTTACAAATAAAGGCAATTCCAGGCAAAAGAACTAGCCCCCTCTGCCCCAGCGTGAAGAGTTTGCCGTTGCAAGGGCGAAGTCCGAATGACCCGCCGATGCTGATCTAGGTCGCCCCGGCAGCGGCTCCCACCGGTCCCGCCGAGCACGGCCCGGGCTGGGGTCGCCGCGTGACCCCGGAGCTTTGCCCGGCGCGTCGGTGCTGTTGCGGTTAATCCTGAGCACACGGTGAACAGCTCTGTCCCCAAACGCTTTCCGGTCACCCGTTTTGGGTGCTCCTGGGAGGCCCGCTGGCTCACGAACCGCCGGTCTCACGGGGACGCCTCGCGAGCAAAACACGCTTCGTGGCGCCTCCGCTCGTGCCGCGGGTGCGCGCGCCTGCAAGGAAACGCCGCCTGCGCCCGGGTCTCTGCCCTTGTCCGCATTTTCTTTTTTTTTTTTTTTTTTTCACTTATTTAATAAAATGTATTTTAATTAGAAAGATTTTTTTTTCTTCTGCACTTTGCTTTCTTTTCTTTTTTTTTTTTTTATTTCAGCATAATATGAGGGTACAGATGTTTAGGTTACGTGTGTTGCCCTTGCCCCCCCTCCCCCCCTCAGTCCAGGTTTCAAATATGTCCATCCCATTGCGTGGTGCACATTGCACTCTTT
>CAUYSK010067451.1:0-28327 GCA_963575035.1 Avahi laniger | reverse complement strand
CCAAAAGAGCAAAAAACATTCTATGATAAAGACATCTGCACCCGAATGTTTATGGCAGCACAATTCACTATTGCAAGGATGTGGAAACAACCCAAGTGCCTGTCAATTCATGAGTGGATTATTAAAATTTGGTATATGTATACAATGGAATATTAATCATAAGAAACGACAGTGATCTAGAACCTCCTATACTTTCCTGGATTAAACTTAAGCCCATTATCCAAAGCGAGGCACCACAAGGTAGGAAGAAAGGGCTCCACTTGTACTCGCCATCAAATTGGTACTAACTGATCAACACTAGGGTGCTCACACGGCAGTAATACTCTCCAGGGATTAGGGGGATGGTGGGTAAACCCACAACTAAAGGACACGGGGAGCATTGTAGAGGGGAAGGGCATGCCTTTAACCCTCACTTGGGTGAGGCAAAGATATAAAGTGTAACCATAATGTTTGTATCCTCATAATACCCTGAAATAAAAAAAAAAAAAGATAGTTCCTTTAAGAATGGGTAGGCTACTACTTAGTAAAGAAGAGGGGATTTTTAGGGGAAAGGAAAAGCATGGATGAGAATTGTATATATGAAGAAGAATGTGCAACAAAGGGGAAATGTGAATATGTTTCAGTGTTATAAAAGGAAATGATCTTCCAGGGGACAGCTTAGTTCCAGAAGTATTTTATCAGTTTATTGTTTATATGCCAGATTGAAAGTAGCTTTTTTAAACCAGTTTTTAAAAATTATAAAAGTAGCATTTTCACCTTATTAAAAAAAAAAATTCAAGTTTAGTGATAAGGTAAATCTTTGCCTCTTCCCATAACCCCCTGCCCTTTACTCAAGGGTAACTGTTACATTTCTTCTACATTTTTCTGAAAATTTTAAAACACATACAGATATAATGTATATACATATATATATATGTATGTGTGTGTATGTGTGTGTGTGTGTGTATATATATATATATATATATATAGAGAGAGAGAGAGAGAGAGAGAGAGAGACAAAGATTTTTTTGTGTGTGTGACAGGGTTTCACTCTGTTTCCTGGGCTGGAGTAGAGTGGTATCATCATAGCTCACTGCAGTCTCGAACTCTTGTGCTCAAAGCGACCTCCTACCTTAGCTTCCCAAGTAGCTGGTACTACAGGCACATACCATCATGCCCACTAATTTTTATCTATTTTTTGTAGAGATGGGGATCTCACTGTGTTGCTCAGACCGGTCTTGAACTCCTGGCCTCAAGTGATTCTCCTGCTTTGGCCTCCCAAAGTGCTAGAATTTCAGACATGAGCCATTATACTCAGCCTCAAAACATATTTCAGATATACATATTTTTATAAGCATGGTTCATTTATATTCGTGCAATCTACTTTTTTTCACTTAACAATATGTCTTAGAGGTGTTTCCATATTGTCACATTGACTTATTTTTTCTAAAGCTGCATAGTGTTCAACTATGTGGATGTATATTATTTATCTGCTCACCTATGTAAAAACCTTATAGATCTGGCATAGTGTGTTAACTTTTTAAAAAAGTGCATACATTTTTATTATGGTGCACAAGGTTTTCTACAGGATAATATATGTGGTTGTATATTTTGTTTCTATTTATGTACATACATTTCCATGTGCCTCACATTTAGAATGATAAAATCATTGGTTTGGAAAACTTTTAAAGGTCACCTTGGACATGTTGCTTTAATCCCTTTGATAAAATATTTGCCACGTGGAAGGAACAGTCCTTGTTTGAATCGAGGACTTGCTCACTATTATGGGACAGACTTGACAGTTACGATCTTTCAGCTGCAAGGAACAGAATGCCTGATTGGAACAGAATGCAAGGGAATTTAATTACCTCACACACAGGAAGCCCAGAGGTAGGCTGTCCTGGGTTTGGTTAATTTAGCAGCTCAACTTTATGGAATCACTTAGGTTTCCCTCAGAGTTCCAAGACTATTGTGATGGTCCAAGCATCATAACTCCGTACAACTGTGTTTGAAGGTGATGCAGACAGAATAGGGATTCTTCCCTGTGTATCAAGGAGGAGATCCTGTCCCAGAAGCCCCTTGGTGGACCTCCCTTTCTCTCCCATTGGCCAGAATTGTGTCACATGTTCAAGCCTTAGCTGCATGGAATTCTGGGAAAGCATGCCTCTGGACTCTTCAGATTCTATAGTGATAGACAGGTGTTCTTAGTAAGGAAGGTTGAAAGGAGTGGGGAGAGATGTTGAATTGATACTCTATGGAGTTGGCTAGAGTAGCTAATTTCATTTTTGGATAACTAGTCAAAATCTATCCCTTGATAACTTCACTGTTGGTCATAGTTAAACTCTATAAGCCATTCCTACACAGCAAGACTTCTAATGAAGGAACTACATAGAAAGCTGTAATGTCTCCCTTCTTCACCTTCCTCTACACTCCTTTGCATGGTCCTTGTGTACTGTCATATTGGTGAAAAATACAGGAGATCCCTGTTTTTTGTGGCTCAGACTCTTCCCTTATTTTTGCATTGGACTTTGTGCCGTAGCTGCACTAAGGTTCTTTCTTTATAGCAACTCTTCACAGTCTATAATTGCTCCTTTATTTATTGTTTATGCTTCCATTGTGCTACCGCAGATACCTGAAATAATAAACTGATAGAAACAAGTCACAACTTCTACCAAGTAGTTTGAATAGATCAGAGATACAAGAACAAGTGGCGTACTTGTATCTTTTTAAAGTGATTACTAGGGATGCTATAAAATTTAACAGTAATATATACCTTAACTTTCCCTTACTTTTCCTTCTTTTTCATCAAACTTTTAAAAGATCTCTGATTTAGAAGGCATGGTAAGTACATATTTGATGTCGGAGTCCTTAGCTCTAAGATACATACCAGCCTTCATTTCTTTGGACTTAGTATTTGTGAAGCAGTTATAACATTTTGGAGGACAATGTTAAATGATGTATAATAGAAATAAAAGGCCAAGACCTTGGATCCTATGTGCATCACCATCCCCTCGACATCCCAAAGTTTTAGGGGCTTTAGAAGGTCCATCTCTCTTTGGGTCTGAGCATCTGTAAATCATAGGATTGCCCCTTCTGATTATATTTGTTCAAGGGCCCATCATTTTTCAACCCCAACACCTAGAATTATTCGATAAGACCATATATTTATAGATGCTATTTCTAAACACAAACTTATAATGAGATAGATCCAATTATTTCATTTTCTGGTTGAGAAAATTATGGAGATAATGTTTACTGGAACATTTCAGACTTTTCCCCTCGACACTGAATTTGTAAAATTATTAACTTTAAAACTAAACTCCTACTTAATATCTTCATTTCCTTTTTGTACCACCCTTTGGGTTTGTTTGCTTCCTGTGTGTAAATTTCTAGGAATCACAAGCCCCAAGAGGTTTAAAAATAGACTCTAACCAGTTTAAGATTTGCAAAAGAGAAAAAAACTCTACCCCTCAAATAACATAATTTTTCACATGATATGTTTCCTTAAAAGTCATATTATATGGAAAGAACATGAGGCCTATTACTGAATAGAAAAGGGAAAACTTAGGAAGATGTGTAAACACTTTAATAGATAATTTGTCCACCCTCCAACTCTATCTTCTTTCTTGTATGTCATATGGACCTAGCCAATGTGGTATGACTGGCTCTCATTTTATGGCCTGTGAAGGCCCCTACCTTTTCTTTTTAGAGCATGTGGGCCTTTTACAGATTACCCCTAATTAGCACATTAGTAGGCCAGAAGAATACCCAAACTGACAGGTAGTCTGACTTCTTGGCTAAGCCACACCAGATACTGTTTGGTCCCTAAACTAACTTGATTCTTTCTTATTCTTTAATTTCCTGTGATACAATGGAAGAAACTTCTCTACCTGTTTCTCAGTACCCAAAACGACAAAATCTTTTGTGAAAATACCTTTTCCCCCAACTTTGGTTGGTTTTTCATGTTCAATTTTTTTCCATGGTAGTACCCAAATAATTGTAGAAAGTCCTTGAGATTTTTGCCCGTTTTGAGTGCTGAAAGGTGAGAAACATTTTAAAAGAGTTACAAGTTTTGGTTAGAAAGAACACTTCTCATCTGTTCATAAAGATGGCTGTAACCTTAATAGGTACATCCATCAGTACCTACTTTGAAAAATGCGGCAGGGCTGAGCAACCTTGTTGATGGCAGGTTTGGATCCATTATGAAGACTAATAGTAGAAACCATCAGCCTTGGTTGTATTATATTTACATAAATGTTAGTCTATAAAAGAGGATAAATGAAGGCAAGAAAGCCTCAAGCTTGGATCAAAGGCAGATACCATCACGTTTTCTTTTTTTATGCTTTAGAAGTTCACCTGGACCCCCACCGGACGTGGTGTCCTGTCGCAGACTGTCAGACAGTGTGCCCTGTTGCATCAAGTGACCCAGGACAGCCTGTGATGGTGGAATGCCCTTCTTGCCACCTGAAATTCTGCTCATGTTGCAAGGATGCTTGGCACGCAGATGTCTCCTGTAGAGACAGTCAACCTATTGTCCTGCCAACAGAGCACAGGTAAGAAAGAAAACTTAGTCTTTGGCATTATTCACTAGTTTTCTTAGAAACTCAACATAGGTTGCTTGACGAAGGAGTTATCTTGTGATGGTGTTTAGAGATTGGTCATTTTCCTGCAGAACTTCCCTGAGAAATGTCTCAGAATTGATAAGTTGCTAACAAAGAATAACTAAAAAAAGCATTTCTAAAAGGGATTTTAGTTATTTGCTTCAGGCGAATCTTCCAGATACTGCCATAGTTAGGTTTTGCATGAGTTTTGTGTTCTCTTTAGGTAGAGAGACACTGTGCTCCACTGATTGTCAGGAGGAAGGCATGGGTTGTCCTCAGCTATTTATTAGGTACTGTGTCTGCCTACCATTGGTATAGCTTGTTCTTGTTGCTTGCAAAGAGAGACAAATTATTTTCTTGCCTGACTAAATTGCCAGCTCGTGAGGTGTGCCAATCATATCAGAAAGAACACAGTAATAGAAACAACAGCCCCATAGTGGAGTACAATCTTAAATTCTTAGGTAATATAAGGAGAGAGATTCTCTCTTAATATGTTATGCTCTGAAAAGATGGTGCCAAGGCTGAGGTCTTGTTATGATGAGAAACAATTAATCTGTACCTTTTAGTACGGAGGGTTTTTATGGCAGCAGCAGAGCCCAGAGTGAGAGACCTCTGTGTCTGATCCCTTGCTTTGCTGGAGGCGATGGCTGTTCTGCATCAGCAAGAACAAAACACCAGTGTTATAGTCCAGTTGGCTTAATCACCCAGTGCCTTGAGAGTGTGTAGAACCAGTCTTCAGGAATAGTAATGCTACTTGGCTGTGATGCTGCGCTCAAATCTCAGAACAAACGAAGAGGGAAAAAAACCTAATGCACATGGCAAGCATGTGCCTCTTAGCCAGATTTAAACCAGTGCTGCCTACATTGTCGCGACCGTAGCAGTAAGTTCCCTGGGTATCACAGGCCAACGCGAAGAACTCAGAGGAGAGGAGGATTTGAGTGCTGACATTATCACTTGGTGTCTGTGTGTCCTCATACCAGTCACTCAGCCTCTGTGAGTCTGTTTCCCATTCTGAAAAAAGGGGAATTAAGGTACAGATGGAGCATCCGTTATCTGAAATGTTTGGGACTAGAAATGTTTCAGATCTCAGATTTTTTCAGATTTGAGAATATTTGCATCATGCACTTACCAGTTGAGCATCCCTAATGTGAAAACTCAAAATCTAAAATGCTCCAGTGGGTGTTTTTTTTTTTTGAGCTTCATATCAGAACTTAAAAAGTTTTGGATTTTGGACCATTTGGGATTTTGGATTTTCAAACCAGAGATGCTCAACCTGTGTTAAGTGTCTCACCGCTATATAAAGTTACCGTTGGCACCAAATCCGATCATATATTTGACAACACTTTGTGAATTGAGTATCTCTGTGTGCTGGGTGGTGGTTTAGAGGAACAGTAGCTAAAGTGTAACCCAGTGCTATATGTCACCTGTTCTTCCCTCCCACTCCAACTTGTGTGGCTTCTCCTTTTCTGTGCCCCTTTGGGCAGTGAACCTGTACTGGTCTATTCATGTGTTTGGAGAAGGTCTTTCAGTGATATTTTAAAATATTGATTATTAAGGTTCCCTTCTCCATTTGCTTAATGAACAGACCATCAGATAGATCTGCAGGCCCCATCCCAAGGGCCGTGGGCCCATACCAGTCTGTGGCCTGTTAGGAATGGGCCTCATAGCAGGAGGTAAGCGACAGGGGAAGGAACAAAGCTTCATGTGTATTTGCAGGTGCTCCCCATCTCCACCTGAGCTCCGCCTCCCCCACCCCACCCCCTGGGTCCATGGAAAAATTGTCTTCCGTGAAACCGGTCCCTGGTGCCAAAAAGATTGGGGACCACTGCGATAGATTATTTATGCCTGGTTTGGATCCTGAGCTAGTTCCTCTGTTGTATAGCTGACTCCTCGCATTTCTTATTGAAACAGTGTGTGCTCAGGGAATGAAATATTAATTTGGCAAAATAATGAGTTAAATCAACTGTGGAAACTGTAATTATATCATTCACTCAAAGCCAAAATAAATAAAGATTCCTTCTTGTTTGACTTATCTGCACGTCTAATAATCTGTGTCTCTCCTATTTTACCCACACCCTGTTCTTTGGAAGTGAATTAAGCGTGGACATTCAGAGTTCATTACCTAACTGTCAGGAGCCCTGGGAATTCAGTCGATGACCATCCATTTTGTCTCTAGGGCCCTCTTTGGGACAGACGCAGAAGCCCCCATCAAGCAATGCCCAGTCTGCCGGGTTTACATAGAACGCAATGAAGGCTGTGCCCAGATGATGTGCAAGAACTGCAAGCACACGTTTTGCTGGTACTGTCTGCAGAACCTGGATGTAAGTTCCACCAGGGAGAGTTTCGTTGTCTGTTTTTTATTCTGTCTCTGAACCTCAGCCAGTATCGTACAGGGTTTCCTTTTAAAATATTGAGGCTATCTTTGTCCTACAGAAGAAATTTATTTTTCTTACTGAGGCTTCCCAAGCCTGCTACTTTAGCTAGCTCTAAAACCTCCTTTGATTACCTTAGGTTCATCACCTTGGCTTTAAAGGCAAGCTTTTGTTTTAGGGGCATTTCCTGTTTTTTGGGCATGGTCTTACTCTAGTATGTAAATGATTATTAGCGTCTTAGTTTTATATTGCTGTCGTAACAAATTGCTACAAACTTAATGTCTTAAAACAACGTAAACTGATTATCTTACAGTTCTACACATTAGAAGTCTGACATAGGTCTTGCTGGGTTAAAATCAAGGTGTGGGCAGGGCTACATTCCTTTCTGGAGAATCTAGAGGAGAATCGATTTTCTTGCCCTGTCTACCTTTTAGAGGCTGCCTGCTTTCCTTGGCTCGTGGTTCCCTTTCTCCATCTTCAAAGCCAGCGACATCACATCTCTCAGGCCCTTCTTTTATAGTCATTGCTCCCTCTGACCACAGTTAGGAAAGGGTCTCGGCCTTTAAGGGCCTATGTGATTAGATTGGGCCTATCTGGATAACATAAGATAATCTCCCCCATCTCAACATCCTTAATTTAATCACACTTGCAAAGTCCTTTTTGTCACATGAGGGTAACATATTCACATGTTCTAGGGATTAGGTGGTGGACATCTTGGGGGCCAATTATTCTGCCTACCACTAGTAGGTTGTTTTCTTCTTTTTGAATTTAAAGAAAAAAAACTTCAAATCAATGGCGTCTCTTAACTAAATCGCTCATTCATTGGCATGACATTGGCATGGCATTGCTTCTGTTTTGTCAGTGCTCTCTTTCCAGCTCAAGGGGCCTAGTTATTATTTTCCCTCACCATTCATGAAGCAAGTCCTTTCAAATTTAGGTGCAATTTCATTCAGCCCTGTGCCTGGAACAGTGGTAACCTCAGAGTTAAAATGTGATCTGAAGGATTGCTGAGGCCATACTCCAATTCTGGTCTTTTAAAGTTTGGCGTAGCATAAGTTGTTTATAGACATTCCTTATTTTGGCAGCTTGGACATATAAAATCTGTCCATATCAACGTAATCCCTCAGTCATGGTTGAGTTGCCATTCTTTTCTCAGCTCTTCGTTTTTGTTGCGTGATTTGCTTTAATTCGATTCGTGTAATGCTTTAGTATCAGGCACACTGCGTGAGTGAGTATGACGTTAACATGTGATGTCTTCTGGCCACCACATGCCTGATTTTTAACTAGAAATTAGATAAGGTTAAGATGACATGTACAAATAGGACTCTTAATCGGCTTGATCTCAGTATTTTCAGAAGTATAAATTAAGGAGAAGAAAATGGATATTTTAGACTCTAGACATTTAGCAGTGCAGGTTGAAAGAAATGGTTTTCATTTTTTTAAAACACTGATTTATTATAGCCCATTGAATTCCAATCATAATTGATATTTAAGACCTAACATAATTCAAAACGAGCGATATTCTGGATGAGGATTTAACTGTACACAACACATGCGTTACACATGAAAATGAAATAATTTTTGTTTTCCTTCATGTTTAACCACAATATTTAATTGGGTTCATATCCACGAGGAGGCTGAGGCCATAAGGTTCTCTTTAGGAGGCCAGAGTATAAAGGAATAAATATGTACACCAGAACTCCATCCTTTGGCTGAGACATGTCTGGGGCATGGTGTTGCAAAGCACACACTGTTCTGTCACTTGTGCTGTTCTGGTGCTTGAGATGAAATGGCACAGATGTTAAATGGCTGGAGACACAGACTTCAAATGTTGAAACATCTTTTTCTGGTCACTGTTTTTTGAGATCCCATTTTCTCTGTGTTAGCCAGCGGGCATTGGCTTGTTGGTAATGATGTTTTTCTCTAGGCAAGTGGTGTTCTACGTCAGATGGTGCTGTTGATCTCTGTTTATAGGAAAGTTTGAGAGCATGGGGCCAGCAGTGGGGTGATTATCTAAAATCCAAGCCTGAGACAGACACCAAATCGAGGGATTTTTGAGTGTTGTTGAGGTGTTGAGTTTGTTCCTGCCATGATCATCCCTGCAGTTTCAGAGGACGAGGTATTCTTAATCGTCTGCCTTGGAATCCTGTTCCCATCTCTAGCCTCAGAGACTTGTTCCTTTGACTTATCTCTTCTCTGTCCTGTGACTTCAACTCCCACTCTCTGCATATTTATGCATTCACCTGTATCCCATTTAAAAATGAGTAAACGTTTTTTCAAGCCTACATCTTTTCCTTACTACCCTTCTATTTCTCTCCTTCCTTTAGAAGCCAAGCTTCAGAAAAGCCTAATCACTTCTTGCTGTTGACATTTACTATCTTCCAATCACTGCAGTGTGCTCCGATTATCACATAGTCAAACCCTGACCGAATTCTTCCCCAGGTTTAGAGTGATTTCTTATCAGTAAAATCCAATGGATACTTTCATCCATATCTTATCTAGATTCTCCACTCCATTCAACATCTCACCACCTCCATTTCAGTGATACTGTCTCTGCTGGTTTCTCTTCTGCCTTTCTGGCCACACCTCAGTTCCCTTTCCAGGCTCTTCCTTGACTCCTTCTTAAATGTTTGTGTCCTCTTTGCTTTGCTTCTCAGTCTACACCTCTCCCTTGGTAATCTCATTCTTCTCTATGGTTTCTTCTACCTCATATACACAGATGCCCAAGTCTTTTTCCCAAAGTCCAGATCTATGTAATGAGCTGCCTTTTGAACAGTACTACTTGGATGACTCAACTATTTCTCAAGTTCAACATGTTCAGACTTAACATCTTCCCAACAAAATCCATTTCTATTTGTCTCAAAGCCACTGCCTTGTTTCCACCCATCAGCTTTCCCCTAATCCGTGATTTCTTCTCCCTGTTTCTTTATCTAGTTAGTTGCCTTTTTAATGTCTCATGACCATAACTTCCTCTTCTCCATCTGTCCTCAGTCACTGGCACTTCGCCTCTCCTGATTTGACACACACACCTTCCACTGCCTCACACATGGTCTTCCATTCCACAGTGCCTCTGCCAGAGCCACCTTTCCAAGATAATTGGTCAGGTCATTACTCCTTTTTTTAGAATCAATCAAGAGACTCATTGATTATGATGTTTTCCCTCAGTGACTTGCAAAACTACCCAGATATTCTAAAGATTATGGGCTTGGAATTCCTAGGGAGAGTCATTAATATCACCAGAGAGAGACTTTGCTTCCTCTAGGTGATCTGATTACTGAAACCTCTCTGTTTTTCAGAATGACATTTTCCTCAGACATTATGACAAAGGACCATGCAGGAATAAACTCGGCCACTCGAGAGCATCAGTGATGTGGAACCGAACACAGGTACCCTGACCTTAAAGGAAGCATGACAATCCAGAATTGTGATCGCTTAAAGAGCCCACCTCTTCATGCTTCCCACTCTGTTACCTACTGATCCAGCCAGCTTGGAAGGTTCTGGGGGAGGGCTAGGGAAAAGTAATGGGGCAATGACCCGAAGTTAATTCATGAGCACAGTCTCCCTGAGGACAAGTTTGGGGGGCAGGGGCACCAGTGCAGCCAAGCCATTAAGAGTGACCTGCAGAATGCAGGCAGATGTTCTTTCCTCTTGAGAAACTTTCCTAAAGCCCTTTAAGGCATATTAGCTATCAAAGGCAGTGCTCTAAAACGCAGTGAGCCCCTGCTGGGGCTTCGATGCTCTGTACATGCCATTGTGTGTTTATGTGGCAGGTTCAAAGGGAGTCATGGTTTATTTTTAATAGTGCTTTATATTTATTAAAGGCTGTGTTCTTTTCGAGGGACTCAATGCTAATATCTTAGTAATCATAATTAACATCGCTATGAGACAGTTGAGGAAACTCGGGTAGAGAACCAACACCAACAATTCGTAATTATCGTGGGCTTGCGACAGCTTCTGTTAACATCTGGTTTATTCTCAGCCTTGATTTAGTCTCCTTGGTGTCTCCCTGGTTTGTGTGCAGTTCAGATCATTGCTGGGCACTGGCTAAAAGGTCCCACAAATGTAATTGTTTTATGTGCCTGAGATGGTGTCTTAGTCATTCTGGCTACTATACCAAGTTACTGTAAAGAAGAAGATTAAACAATAGAAATTGATTTCTCACAGTCTAGAGGCTGAGAAATCCGAGGTCTGGGTGTCAGCATGGTTAGGTTCTGGCTCTCTTCCTTGTCCTGAGATGGCCATTTTCTTCTGCATCTTCGCATCGTGGAGAGTCTAGAGAAAGGAAGCGAGCTCTCTGGCAGCTCTTCTTCCAGAAGCACTAATCCCATCGTGAGGGTCCTGCCCACATAATCTAATTAACTTCCAAAAACCTCATCTCCAAATGCCATCACTTTGGGGATTCAGGGTTTTAACACACGAGTTCAGGGGCAACGTAAACATTGGTTCATAGTAGGTGGTGTAGTTGGAATAAGTATACATATAGAAAGATTTAACTGCTGAAATATGGTTTTCTTCTAAATTTCCAGGTGGTGGGGATTCTTGTAGGCTTGGGCATCATTGCCTTGGTGACTTCACCCTTGTTACTCCTGGCCTCCCCGTGTATAATCTGTTGTGTCTGCAAGTCTTGTCGGGGCAAGAAGAAAAAGCACGACCCATCTACAACCTAAAGATCTCTGTGTTCACATGCCGCAGATGTCTGAGTTACATGAGACAGCGCAGTGATAAAGCCCCACTTAGTGATCTTGCCTCCTTCTCCTTGCCAAATTTTGGAAGTGCCTCTGTGTCCAGACTTCGAACCTGCCTGCCAGCCTCCGATGTCAGAAAAGGCCAAGTCCTGGGTGCGAATGTTGCTGTGTAACAAGAACCTGGCTCTGCGGTCCAGGCTGTGTCTATGGAGCATGTCGGGAGCTTTCGGGTTGCTTAGGAGGAACTAACACATCATCATTTTACCATCCAAAAGATCCCACTGGACTGTCAACTTCCTGCCAAATTCAAGGAACCCGAGTGAACATTTGGTATAATAAATGTGTTGGCATGGTTGGCAACATACAAGATAACTGAGAAGCTAGAGTCTGTTCTGTGTTGATTTGGCCACCATGAGAAACACGGGGGAAACCCAGTGTAGGAGGGGAAGGATAAGACTGCAAAAGGAGAAATTCTCAGAGCTGTAAAGCAGGCTGCTTATCTTAGGAGTCGATATGGTGGTTGTGCCTCTGCCGGCTACTGGGTGTGCTGTTCCTGAAGTTCCCACAATGACTTGGCAGAAACACAATAGGTTTCTCCTTGTGTGATCTCAGCTTCAAGCAGGAGAAACTGCTGTGCAGAGGGAGTTGTCCCTTTCCAGTAAAAAGGTTGCAGCTTGTTAAACAATGGGGTCTAATATAGTGTCTCTCCCTTGGCAAATAAAACTTTTCTAAGGGTGTCCACATCATCTCTTACAGCTGGTAGCTGTGGTCTGCAAGACTGTTTCATATAAAAGAGTGCTAGAGGTTCAAAACCTTCATTATAGATAACAGGGACCACTCTTGGGCTCTGTGTTCACACACCCAACAGATTTGAAATTGGACCTAAGAATACGTGTCTAGAGTTAATATTAAAGTCCATAGGTACATCTAAAATCCAGATGACTTACAGTACCTAGAATTTCTGTCCATTGGGCATGCATGGATATACCCAATAGTATACACAAAATAAAGATTTACTGAAAAGTCTTCTATGACTAAAATGGTTTATCATAAATCACCTTAAAGATTTTTTGCATATTATATATGTGAATTTTGGTTATAAGTTCATAACTTACCCAAGGGTATAGACTCATAAACATAACTCTTTTAAACCAATACTTACTATGCTATCATGCTTTCTCTGTTTGTAAAAACACTAATTGATAATCAAGTTATTTACATGTTTTCAAACACAATTCAGAGCAGCTCTATTCTCGGAATAATTTATTATTGGTCTTTCAGCAACTGTTAGGACAATTTGAATACTGTCTAGGTATACAAGGCACTGATAAAACAGCAACAAAAATATGTAAGAAATAAAATGGAAATGGTTTATATATTTTAAATAGTTTGGATTTATATCATCTCGTCATGGATTTTTTCCCATTATACTTTTAGTCAGATATGAATAAATGGGTTTTGAAAAGACAAACCTTTTTTTCCAATGACAGGATTACGTAGTTGCCATTAGCAATGCAGCCGGGTGCTTCATGGCATCTACGCTACATGTTACTGGAGAGTTCTCCTTGAAGCCAGGGATACCATGTCAGGAACTATCCAGGACTTATGATATTTTCTGAGGTAACTGGGTAACTAGATTATTACCTTGCTGCTATCCTGGAACTATTATTAAAGGATGACGCTTTGCTTACGTAACGGGATGTATCCTAAGTGGGGATGTGTATATTTAAGGAACTCTAATACACATGTATGTGTCGATATCTGATGTATGTGTACTACATCTATTGGTCATGTACATTTTTATTTACAGTTTGTATGGAACATAGATGAGAACTCTGGGAAAACTTTTGAATGGCAACCAATCAAAATCATTTTTAATCATTTATTAGAAATTTCTTAATATTAAGTGTCTTTGTTTCCCTTTGAAACTCTAAACACTTCAGAAAAAAATAAACTCTTCTATCAGTGTGTTTCATATTAGTATAAATACAAGTGTACATATATTTGAATAGTTAATTTGCTTTGTTTTACACATAGCCTCATTTTACCTGCCTCGTTGCAGGTAAAGGGCATTTATAACTGCTCAGGGGAACTGAACTGAAATTGAATTTTTGTCACAAGAATGTCAGTAGTGGCAATGTACTCCTCCATTAGTAAACTCTCTAAGTTTGGTTCCACAAAGAATCTTTACACGGGCTGATTTCAAGTAACCTAAAATGATGTGTTATCAAAAGAAAAGGTTCCAAATTTGGAGTAAAGGTGGAAGAAAATATCTATGCTGTTTGCTTGGCAAATTGAAGAAATTTGCCTTTTCACAGAGATATTATAACAGAATTAGCTGCTTTTGGGGGGTAGGGCAGGGCTCGGGAGTGCGGGTTTTTTGTCAAACTGATTTTAAATAACTGGATTCAATTTTTTTTTCTTTAATATTGAAAAGTGCCTGAAAAATGGTAACTTCTTCCTTAAATAGCTAAATGTGTTTGAGATTGTCAGAATCAACAGGAACAGGTTGATAGGTTAAATCCAAATATATCTCTTGTGCGTCAAAGGGCATGATGAAAGCCGACCCATAGGCTTTGTTTACAAAAGAGAGAGCTGACAACTTTGATAACAGAGGCTGATATTTTGGGTTTGGATAAATAGCCAGTGAAAGAGTTTAACCTTGTCTCCTTTCACTGCCCGGTTTATCCTTTTCTAGTAATTCTCTTCCTATATTAGAAGGAAATGTGGGTCTACATAAGGATGTTTGGATATTGTGGCAAAAAATCTTTTTGTGTTTGGAGTGGTATAGGCCATTTGAAATAGGATTCAGAAGTCCTCCACGAACTTGTAATCTGGGTGTAATGACCCACTATCCAGATACACTGTGAGATGTATTGGCACAACATCTAGCCGTTGCCCCCTGTCTAGGAAATTTTCTCTTGTTATTAGGTAGGGAAGTGAGGAAGGAAATGTTAGAATCTTAGGCATCCTATTTGTTCATGCCATGGGTATTTGCTTTGGACTTGAAATCTGTACTTTGAAAGAGGCCTTTGAAAAACAAATAATTCAGTGTGAATTTTCTTGTGGCTTGCATCATGAAAATCTTACCTATCCAGGTTTGCAAATCTACATGTTTGTTTGAATGTAAATCACTGTTTCTAGGAACCCCACACGTATTCTTAAAAATTATTCAGAATCTAAATATGTTTTACTTTAGCCTTCCCTACACAGTGCTTCTAAAAGACTTTTCTTTCTGTTCATGAATAGATGCCTTTCTGTGTATCGAATCATGTCTGTATGTGTAGTTTTAAGGTCAATTTCAGAAATGCCTTAGATGAATGACATTTTATAAAGTTGTCATCTCATGTTGATTTGTGATCCAGGAAGTTTTGTTACGTATTTAAGAAAGTGCTATTATGTTATATTTTTCCAATTCTTTGGGAGGAAAATAGCTGTTTTAATCTGTCTAGCCCCAATAAATGTGAGCAGGAAAACAAGTGTGTTAACCTTTGTTGTGCTGCACAATTCTAGACACATTCAATTTTATCCTCTAAGAACCAACCAAATCACTATCAAATCCTAGGTTCAGAATTTGAAAAATGTACCAGAATTTGCAATGCTATTTATGGAAATAATTCTTGCTGCTTTATTTCTTAAAAGAAATGAGTGCGAGTGTAATGCCTTTATTTGTTACAGACTTTCTTATTGTATGTGTGATATTCCACACTGCCAGTGCACAGGAATTGATCATTATCCAGGGAAATAACAATGCAAAATTCTAATACAAAATGCTGCCAGGTGTCAAATCCATTAATTCTGTAAAATGAAAGTTGGACTAAATGCTTTCTAAGGTCAGTTCTAACCTTCCAAAAGTCTGTTAGAGGAATGTGGTTTTTTGTTATAGGATTTTTAAGAAAGGATTTACATTAGAGTGTTAAGGTCATTTCCATTTGATTAGTATTCAAGGCAGAGCTCGCCTAAAGTTGAGTGCCAGGAGCTAGTTAACAACTAGAGCTTGTGTTTCTGCAAAACCGAAAAGCTCTGTACTGGTATCAATGCCTTTTTATTGAATGTTATGTGTTTCTAAAATGATTCCTCAGTACAAAGGTTTACAATTGACTTACAATTCAAATTTCATTTTCTAACCATTCAGTTTGGAAGAAATCACTAAGATCATTTAAAAACATTTTTGCATTACGGTTTGTTAATTTTCCTAATCATCTCCAGAATGTCAACATTATTTCATTTTTAAAGTGTGCTTATTGTGTACTAAAACTTGAATTTGCATTCCCAAAGAAATAGTGAGTGAACCATTTTATACAGAAGTGATTTTAAATCAATGCCCTAACCAGCAAACTCGTTGCAATGTAAATTATGAATCTAGTGATTTGGAGGAGCATGGTAATTAGATTATTTTGGTAATTCAATTATTTTTATTAGTAAATCTAATTTTTTCTTAGACCCTAAAGATAATATAAGAAATGAATTTCTTCAAATAATTTGTTAATAGCAATTATAATATGTTCATATATTTTTACATAAACTATTTAAAGAACTTTTAAGACCAATCCTTTGAGAGAAAATGAGCAGATGCTAGATCGATTTCATAGAGAAAGCAATGTTTTGAGTTCATGTCTTGCCGAAGGTCACTGGACTGATGAGTGGCAGCCAGAAAAAATGCTGGCTTGAAAGTACTTCAATACTCTTGCGTCAGTCAGTAATTCCTAGCTCGCCTTCACTCCCAAAGCTGCGAGTCCCAAGGGAACTCACTCCCCTCTCAGTTATCTGCATCACTGGAGGTAAATGTAAGAGAATAATTTATTATCCCAAATCATCATTTAGAGTCCGTGTCTGACAGCAAAGGGCAGATGAGCACTCCCAAAGGTCAACCCCCTGTTGCTCCCTGGGGTTCAGCTGGGGAAGGGCAGGGCTCGGAGGGTGACTCACTAGAGAAATAAGGTGGTGTGCATCTGACCTGCTAGTGCTGGAAGCACAATCATAGCTGAATCTGTGTACTCACTCCAAATGCCAAAGTGCTTGCCTCTCCCTTACAAATACAAATTTCATTCTCACAAGTTCCTTTTGATGTTTACAATCAAGACTCAAAGCGATTGTTAACTCAGATCCAAATCCTTTCCTATGTTATTAACATTACCAACTTGAGTATGTATTCGTGGCCTATCATTAAATAAATCAACTGATGGGCAATTTCAAAAGCTAGGAATGGGGCTCTAAATAAGCGCTTAATTTCTGATATGTATAATAAAGAAGTGCTTTGAATTCCCTCTTCTGCCTATATGATTTTCACTTCTATCAGTGCCATATTTGTCCTCAGTTTTGCTTTGTTCTGGAATTCAAGCTTTTGATGAGAAGGAAATTAATGTTAAGTCATTTTGTTTTATAGTTCCTTAATGACCTGGCATGATTTGAGGGGATATATTTTCTGTTGCAAGGGAGAGTAGATGGGTAGGTAAAGTTAATATTTTTGAACACATTCGAATAAAATGAACATGAAAGTATTTTTGCGGTAAGTTCTGAGACTTCTAATTACCGACCATCCGGGACTCATGTTTTGAAGACAAGCCAGTTCATTTAACTAAAAGCAAACAAGTCCAGAAATCCACATACTGCCCTGCATGGCATGTCCTGAATTCCAGCCTGGCCCTGGGACTTTGGCACCACAAGGGAACGTGAACAGGGTGCTGGGAGAGGGACGGCAATTCTGATGTCACCCTGGGCACAGAACAAGTGTGCACTGTCCTCTGTCCTCCCTGCCCTCTGCCAATCCAGGTGGTGTGGTGTCAGGATGGTCACCTAACTTGCAATAAGACGGCTTCAGTTCCAGGCCTGTCTCTGCTCTTCACTGCTGGTGTGGTTGTCATTTCATCACTGTCTCAGGTCAGGATTAGGAAGATTGGGTGAAATCCTGAATGTCAAAGGGTTTCTAGGTATTGTTTATTAGGGAGGTGAGAGGGGAGGGAGCCATTGAGTTGGGTACGCCCGTGGTCATACGTGTGGGTGATCAGTTTTTGGCCAGACACTGTTCCAAAAGGAGAAGGGAGGCAGGGGCGGGGGTCGGTTCTGAAATACATTTCAAGCTTCTGAGTGCGTGTGAGGGAGGTGTGACCCCCCCCTCAGTAAATGTACTGGCCTTTTAGATTAAAAAAAATCCCTTTATGTTATTTTTTCACAAAGAAATATTTCACAAAATAGTTACCTAATTTTATGCTCAATTAAAATGGGGTGTGTGGAAAGGGAAATGCAGAATTTATATCAACACAATGATTTTGAGGGAAAGGTTTATTGTAAAAACTTGGCATTTACACAGTGTCTTATGGTATGCAAAGTATTTTCAAACATTGCTTTCTGCTCTGCACACTACTCTAGAGAGTAGATACTAGTACTCTCACCCCCACCCCCCAGTTTACACATGGGAGATGAGACTGGGCACTAGGTGACATGGTCATTCAGCAGGTTAGTGGCAAAGCTAGAATTTGAACCCCCATCTTGCATGAACCAGCGAAGGACCTGTTAGCATTGTTTTAATTTTTGAAAAGCAACTTAAAACAACATATATGGCCAGACGCAGTGGCTCACGCCTGTAATCCTAGATCTCTGGGAGGCCGAGGGGACAGGATCGCTTGAGCCCAGGAGTTCAAGAGCAGCCTGAGCAAGAGCGAGACCCCATTTCTACTAAAAATAGAAAAAATTAGCTGGGTATGGTGATGTGTGTCTGTAGTCCCAGCTACTTGGGAGGCTGAGGAAGAAGGATCGCTTGAGCCTAGGAATTGGAGGTTGCAGTGAGCTATGATGACACCACTGCACTCTGGCCGAGGTGACAGAGCAAGACTGCTCAAAAAAACCAAAAAAAAAAAAAAAAAACCCAACATATTTATTTCTTCAGTTTCTGCAGGTCAGAAGTCTGACATGTGGTTGGGTTGTCCGCTCAGTCTCCCTAGGCTAAAATTCAAGGTATTGGTTGGGGCTGTGTTCTTCTCTGGAGTTTAGGGCCCTCTTCCAAGCTCACTGAATGTTGTCAGAAACCAGTTCTTTCTCACATCTTCCATGTGGCCCCTTTATCTTTAAGCCAGCAATGGCTTATTGAGCCTTTCTCATACTTTGGATCTCTTTGACCTCCTCTTTTGATACATCTCTGACTTCCATTATTTTAAGTTTTAAAGTGTTTATGGGAGTATTCTGTTCTATTTCCCTGCCCTGTAAAGGCAAATGGTTTGCACAGGTGATAGAATGAGCTTAAAGAAATAGCAAACCTAGGGAAGAGTTAGCAATATCTACAGTTGATTTAAAGTAATGGAGCCTCGTATAGCCAACGAGTCAACAGCAACTCTGCTTTTGGCTGGTCTCCTTGGGAGGTCCACTTGGTCTATACCTTGGACAGATTTTCCCAAATGGACTCAGAAAAAAACCTAATTTTATCCTTCTAAAGAAATCCTCAGAAGATTTAGGATTGGATTAAATCTTGTGTTGGATTCAGGAAGGACAACTCCCTCAAGAACTGGTTTTAAGCACAGGATGGTGTTTGGATTTGAGTTAACTACTCACTGCCCGTTGTTGAAGGGCCTGCACTCCAAAGTCAAGGTCATCACCTCTTCCCCTCTCACCCCCCAGTACAGGATCCTGAGCAGGTGCTTTAGATGTTTTAAACTAGAATAGCCATGCTTCTGACTAGAAATAAGATTGGAGGGAGGTGTGAGAGCTTTGATTAGTCCCTTATGGTTTTGGACAACTTACAATTTCTTTCGGCCTTGGTTTCCTCATCTATAAAATTAGGAAGTGATTGTTTTCTAGGTTCGGTTTAAATCTAACATTCTGACTAAGATGGAAAAAAATCTCCATTCCCTTCTCCCCCTGTGAGCCCCAAATGAATGAGAGTAGTTAGCACAGGGGAATTGTCCTTATTAGAAAAAAACTGGTATTCCCAGAAGCAGCTTCCAAGTGCTAGATTATGGATAACTCCAGAAGCACGTGAAGTATATCATCAATTTACCTAAAATGAGCAAATTCAAAGACTATTTGAACTTCATGGTTTGTCTACAGCTCTTGGTGGCTAAAAAGACAACAAAAGTTGCTTGGGGCAATTTCTACGGACGTATTTCTTCTAGTACCTATGTGAAAAATATCAGGACCTCAATATCCTTATTTGAAACACACTATGGACTATTCTCAATGTGTCAGTCTAAGTGGCTTGGTGTTGATTAACGCAGTGTACATTGTATATCCTGTGAATTGACTTAAATTTGAGGTACATATGTATATTTGTTAATCAACAGTATTTAGGATAGTTTATATATATAATATGTGTATATATGGGTGTGAGTGAATAGAAGATAGAAAGGCACATCTACTTAGGTACAAAGAAATTTTTATTCAGCTTAAGTAACGAATTTTATTTTCAAAAGTAGAACAGAACTACTTTTGAACTTCAGAAACAGTAAATTAAAAAATAAAATTTACTGAAATACTCAGCAAGCGCTTTAAAAAGTTTTTGATGTTTGAATGAAAATGTGCTTATTTTTTCTTGTGTTACTTAAAAGCCACACTAAGCTGTTCTCACAGACCATTGCTCCCATTGTGACAAAATGTTTCCTCATAGGGCTTTTAACATTCGAGTAATTTTGAGCGGTCATACATAAACCCATGCCTAATATTTACATCTGATGCGACAAATATAATCAAGGAAGTAAAACAAAGACTTGAAAAAAAATCACCAGGCTAATTTCCATTACCCATTTTAATGAAAACAAAAACGTGTTGATTGCATCCTAAAGTAGAAATGATGAAAAGAAATGGAAATTATTGTGTTCTTTCCCCATTCGCTATTCATAATCTATGGGATGGTTCCCAAACGTTTCCACATAAATATCCTCAACTCACGCAGGAACGTGAATTCCCCCCGGAAGGAATGGAAGAGGATGGAATCACTGTCCCAAGTTAGGTGCTGAGGGCTAAACATGTATTTCACATCTCCTGTTTTATTTTTAAATTTTATTGTTTCAAAAATTCATTTACAAATTATGTTCCATATTATCTTGATTTCATTTTAAAGATAACATTTTAAGTTACCGAAGTAAATTTCTTAAAGATGGTGCATCTTTATCTTGTATCCTCCAGTACCCCCAGCGTACCTCTGAGGTGTACATACGTCCTTTGAGAAGCTGACAGCTGAACTCGCTGAAGAACGCAAGTCTATTAGGTTGCCATTCTAAACACTAAGCATGTATTGAATGCTTTCCTTTTTTTAAATTTTTTAATTTTTAATTATTATTGGTTCATAATTGTTGTATATCTTTATAGGGTACATGTGATGTTTGATATAGGTGTACAATGTGACAATCAAATTAGGGTAACTGGGATATCCATCACTTCAGGTATTTAACATTTCTGTGTGTTAGGAACATTCTAATTCTATTTTTTTAGTTATTTTAAAGTATACCCTGACTTATTGTTGATTATAGTCACTCTGTTGTGCTCTCAAATATTGTTCATTCTAACTATATTTTTGCACCCATTAACCATCCCCACTTTATCCCCATCTACCCGCTACCCTTCCCATCCTCTGGTAACTCTCATTCTATTAATACTCTCTGTCTCCGTGAGATCAATTGTTTTTAATATTTAGCTCCCACATATAAGAGAGAACATGTGAGATTTGTCTCTTTGTGCTTAGCTTATTTCACTTAACATAATGTTCTCCAGTTCCATCCATGTTGTTGAAAATGGCAAGATTCCATTCTCTTTTGTGGATATATAATATTCCATTGTGTATATGTACCACAATTTCTTTATCCATTCATCGGTTGATGGACACTTAGGTTGATTCCATATCTTGGCTATTGTGACCAGTGCTGTAATAAACATGGGAGTGCAGATATCTTTTTGATATACTGAATTTCCCTCCTTTGGATATATACTCAGCAGTGGGATTGCTAGGCATATGGTAGTACTATTTTTAGATTTTTGTGGAATCTCCATACTATTCTTCATGGTGGTTGCACTAATTTACATTTCCACCAGCAGTGTAAAAGTGTTCCCCTTTTTCCACATCCTTCCCAGCATTCATTATTGTCTGTCTTTTTGATAAAAGCCATTTTAATTGGAGTGAGATGATGTCTCATGGTAGTTTTGATTTGCACTTCTCTGATGACTAATGATGTTGGACATTTCTTCATATACCTGTTGGCTATTTGTATATCTTCTTTTGAGGAATCTATTCAGATGCTTCACCCATTTTTAATTGGATTATTTGATTTTTTCCTATTGAGTTGTTGGAGCTCCTTGTATATTCTAGTTATTAATCTTTTTCAGATGGGTAGTTTGCAAACTCCATTCTCCCTTTGTTGATTGTTTCCTTTGCTATGCAGAAGCTTTCTAACTTGATGTGAGCCCATTTGTCCAGTTTGGTTTGGTTGCTTGTGCTTTGGGGGACATTGCTCAAGAAGTCCTTGCCCAGACCAACATCCTAACGTGTTTCCCAGTTTTTTCTTTTAGTAATTTCATAGTTTCAGGTCTTATATTTGAGTTTTCATTCATTTCAATTTCATTTTCGTATATGGTGAGAGATAAGGGTCCTAGCTTCATTCTTCTGCATATAGATATCGTATTTCCCCAGCACCATTTATCGAAGAGACTGTCCCTTCACCGCTGTATGTTCTTGGCATCTTTATTGAAGGTAAGTTCACTATAGATGTGTGGATATATTTCTGGGTTCTGTATTCTGTTCCATTGTCTACATGCCTGGTTTTATGCCAGTACCAAGCTGTTTTGGTTACTACAGCTCTGTAGTATAATTTGAAATCAGGTAATGTAATTCCTCCAGTTTTGTTCTTTTTGCTCAGGATGGAATGCTTTCTTTCTGCACAAAAAAATGCACAGCAAGTAATTGCCTCAAGTGACTCAGTCTGGTTTAGGAGAAAGAACACATTGGTCTGCAGAAAGATGAATGACCACATCAGGTCATGCCTAGTGCATGCCAGGTGAGTTACATAGATAGGTGCTATGAGCCTGTAGAGAAGGAGAGAAATTGTTGAAACTTCTCAGTTAGGGTTTTGAAGAGACGTTATATATCAGAGTATTGCAAGATTGCTAGGATTGTGATTGGCAAGGGCATTACAGTGAGAGGTATTATGAGAGCAAGGTGGCCTGGGGAGCTAGAAATCACTGAATGAAACTGAAACAAAGCACTCGTAGGATGGGGGCAGAGAGAGAGAGAGAGAGAGAGCACATGACAGTGAACACACACCTGGAGTGCCAGGCTCCTGTGTTGGTGGGTTCTTTTTGTGGGAGCCATTTCAGAGTTCTGAGTTTGAAGATTGATATGTGCTAAGCCTCATTTTAGCAGGTTGATTAATCTGAAGGCAAGTAGTATGACAGTTAAATTGTAAGGGGAAAAGTGGAAGTAGCATGACAAGTTAGGGAATGGTACTGCAATAGTCCAGGTATCATTTAATGAGGGCCTGATCTGGGGTGGTGTCTACAGGGAATGGAGGTTGGGGTTGTGAGAAGAAAATCAGAAAGACCTTATATTAAACAAACACAAAATTAACAGCATCTTGGTAACCATAGCATCCACAAAATTAGTGCTTTTGAAAAGTTTTCCATTATAATATTTACTACTTGAACATACTACTGTATTGAATCTTAAAACCCGTGTACAGTTGCTATCAGTCTTTACCCAGAGCCAGCTTAGAAAAGGTTTTGTTAATGGGAAGCTTACTCATAGGACTCACCCTTAAATCATTTCTGGAACAAAGCAAGAAATAAATAAAATTACTCATAGGGCATGATGAAGGAGCAGCCAGATTGAATGCATAAAAACTGAGTGGGAGATGTATTTCTACTTTGTTTTATAACTTTAGTTAATTCTTATGGAAGTAGCGGCACAGCAAAGTTTCTTACAGCAATGAATTAATTCGTGTTTAAGGAATGCTTTCAACCCAACTACCTTCCCTTTTTTGGGGGAAAGCCAGGAGCACTGAAGTACATAACTAACTTGACAAAGACCGGAAATGGAGCTGAGTTCTGAAAATGCTTTGAGGAAGTTAATTGACTATGTTGTTTTCATTCACTTGGGAAGCACACGAGGTGTGTCTTTCCCCTCAGCTGCCACTGTCTCTGCTCATTAGATAAACTGATGCAATCCGATGTTATGCGCTTCCGTCTTGTATGCAAAGAATGAAAGCTTACAGTGATATCACTTAACGATTCTGTTATGATTGGTGATTAGCTCATCCTTATTAGAATATTCTTTTGCCCCATGCTCATGGAAACCATTTGCTCTCTGTGTGTCTGACAGAGTGGCTGTTGGAGCCCTGCTTGGTATGACTGAAACCCAGAGACCAGAGAAGAGAGAGGAGGAACATTGTATTCTGGCCAAATTGGCCTTCTGTTAATCAATATCCATTACTTTAGAAGGGGGGAAAAAAGGAAAAACTGCCTATAATGATCAGAGACTAGCATAGCATTCACTGTAATGAATAGTGTAAGAAAAGCTCAGCCTCCCTAGAGTTCTTGTGTGCTAATCAGTGGATGCTCAGGGAGGAAAAATGAAACTTGGAGAAGTGCTTGGACAGTTTTCCCATAGATGTTATTATATGGAAATGTTCCTCTATCCAGTTTGTTAATTTGTGTGTTGTATTGACAGGGTGAAAATTTTAAGAATTGAATCTTATTGAGAAGTCTTTTGTAATTATAAACAATCTCTGAATCTCACTCAGAATGATATTTTTATCTGGTTTTCTCATAGTTGTTTCTTAGTTGCCAGATATTCATCTATTTCTTAGCCTTTTCAAACAATGAGCTCTTGGACTTATTACTTTTATTTTTGCTTTCTAATTTATTATTTTGCTTTTAATATTTATAAATTTTTTTCTGCTTTCTTACTTATTTTTTTAATTTTCTCTGTTTCTTTTTGAGATAGGGTCTCACTTTATTGCCCTGGCTAGAGTGCAGTGGTGTGTGGCATCATCATAGCTCACTGCAACCTCAAACTCCTGGGCTCGAGTGATTCTTCTGCCTCAGCCTCCTGAGTAGCTGGGATTACAGGCACATGCTGCCATCCTCAGCTAATTTTTCTATTTTTTTTAGAGATGGGGTCTTGCTATATTGCCCAGGCTGGCCTTGAACTTCTAGCCTCAAGCAATCATCCCAGCTTGCCCTCCCGAAGTGCTAGGATTACAGGTGAGGACCCAGACCTTGCCCTTTTTTCACTTCTTGACTTGAAGGCGTCACATATTTTCATTCTTTCTTGTTTATTTAAAACTATGAATTTTCCTTTCAGTATAACTTTGATAGCCCCCAGTAAATTTTGATAAATACTATCATTGTCTGCATTTTCTACAAAATAGATAATCATCATATTGATTTGCACTTTCACTCAATAATGCTTTTACTTAGGCTTTAGTTTCCAAGTGTATTTTGTTTTTCCTTAAAAAGATGACAAATTCTAATTTTGCTTATTTTTGCATTGGGGTCATGTTGCTTGTACAAGCTCTACTTTGGGGGAATTTACTCATATTTATTTGTTGAAAATATTAGAAAATATTCTGTGAATAAGTATTTTCTCCAAAATGTACAAAGTTTGACATATAAATATTGAATCTTGCTTATCCTGTTATACCATCCTATTTGTCTTTGTTTAATATCAGTCTACTTTACATGGGAGGAAGGTGTTAGCCTCCCCCCATACTCTTAATTTTATCAATTTCCTTGTATTTCCAGTATTTCTTATGTGTTTTAAAATTATTTAATTTTAATCAAAATAATACATTTTATAACAAACATATTGTTAGTATATTTTGTTAATATAAATTTAGAAAATATGATGGTATAAGATAAAAGAAGAATCTCTGACCTCTTTCTTTGTATCTTTAGTAGACTCCCAGGTAACCCCTTTTAACCATTTTGGTTTCAAGTTCATCTGGTGGTGCCTCTGCTTGTCTATACAGTATGTAGATACCACAAGTTCTTGTTTGGGAAACTCATTTTGATTTAACTACAATATTAATTGATTTCCCACCATGAGTTATGAGGATTTAGTTCACTTATACAAACTCTCTCTACCTTCCCCACCTCCTGTCAATATCAAGTCATTGTTTTTAATTCCTTTCGTGGCCACCTTTCTAATCTTAAAATTAAGGCCTCCATTTTTCTTTCCATCAACTATAGATAGTATCTCTTGACTCTCCAATTTATAAAATAAAGCTATTAGCATTCCTATCCTTTCCTCTACCTCTCCTTTCACTCCCTCCCCATTTTAATTTGTAAAATCTATCAGTTGTACTTTGATTTTTTTAAATGTAAAAACAGGAGAGGAAATATCAGTATCTGGAACATAGTAGATGCTCATCAAATGTTTGCTGTTAATGTTATTTTTATTATTATTATCAACAGGACAGTGTAATTACTTTGCATGATACTATAATGGTAGATACATATCATTATACATTTGTCAAAACTCACAGAGTATATGACATCAAGAGTGAACTGTAATGACATGATAGACTTTGGGTAATCATGACATGTCAGTGTAGGTGCGACAATTGTAACAAATGTACCCCCCCACCCTGGTGGGGGATGTTGATAATGGGGTTAGGCTGTTTATGTTTGGGAGCAGGAGATACATAGGAAATTTCTTTACCTTTCTTTCAATTTTGTTGTGAACCTAAAATTGCTTTGAAAAAATTAAATTCTTTAAGAGGGAAGGAAGGAAGAATAGTAGGCAAGAACTTTGCCTCTAGAGCCAGTTTATTCCTATGTTTGACCCACTCATTACTATCCGTGTGACCCTGGGCAAATTATGTAACCTTGCTGCCTTTTTTTTTCATTCTGTAAAATGGGAAGAAGAGTTGTTTCTACATTCAATATATGGTACGTAGTAAATACTCGTTAAATGGTTGTTATTATCATTTTTGTTATTACGAATACATTTCAAGGTAGATTGTATTTATTTTCTACCTCATATATAATTTGATCCTTTACACTTACATTGTCAATAGATTGATTCTAAAAGTTGAAACCAAGTAAATATTTTCATTTTATGAATATCTAACTATAGTCATTATAGAGTTAAGCTGTGTGCTATGATTATATTTCCTTAACTAGAGAGCCACTTAAAGGAGAATAAGGAGAATGTTGAAGTAGATTGTTTTTTCTTATACTTTACTAATTGTCCAAAATGCTGCATTTTTGGACCATGCCTTTGTTAAACAGTTTTTTGTTTATCCTGAATTTTCTGCTTGCTTTTTCTGTTTCAAATTGAGCAAAGAAATATTTATCTTTATTGTCATATCAGTATTATTTTTAAGATTCCTAATTATTCTATATATTGCTTGCAACTTGTTCTATTCTTTGTTTCGGAATCCATCATGGTGATGTTCTACTTGGTTAATTTCTTTATATTGGTACCATGACTTTCTTGTATAACTTTTCGCTTCTCTCTGGGTGGACCGCATATCTTTTTTATTACACTTGTGATTCTATCATATATCCAGGCCTTTCCTCTTCTCAAATCCTGTCTATTAAATGGTGTTTTCCTTTTCCTCAGTGACTTCCCACCTAGAGCCCTCCTTCTTCCTGCCTCGACCTTTACCTCTAGATCAGTTTCATAGTCGTGGTGCTGGGACCTCCCTTCCCTGCTCCTGGTTCTGGTTTACTGTTTTCTGGATCCCGTGTCTTTTTTTTCTTTGGTTTATTCCCTTACCAAAATGTGTGCAGGAGGCAAACTGTCTGAGTCCTTGCTTGTCTGATTTTTTTTTTTTGAGTATTCTTTCACATTTAATTAACAATTTGGCTGAATATTGAATTTTAGGTTGTACATTATTTCCCATCAGAATTCTAAAGACATTAATTCTGTATCTTTCGATATCTAGTTAGTTTGCAGGAGATTTGTTTTTCTCTGTTCTTAATTTTCAGAGTAATGTTTATAGCCATGAGTCCTTTTCCTTCATCCTGCTTATTAGTTGGTAAATCTTTTCAATTTGAAGACACACTTTTTTATTAAGCCCTGGAAAATTTCCTTTTATTATTTCTTTGCCCCCATTTTCTCTTTATAAAAGCTCTATTAGATACTGAATTCTCTGAGTTGATGTCTCACTGTTTCTCTGATGTTTTTCATTTCTTTGTCTTTTTGTTCTCCTTTATGAGAGACTTCCTCTATCGTTACCTTTTATCCCATGTATTAATATTTTATTGCGTATCTTAGCAATCATGTTTTTAATCTCCAAGAGCTCATTTTTGTTTTCATATTCCCCCTTTTCCATGGCATCCTGTTATAGATGCAATCTCTAATCTAATTTCTCTAAGGATACTAGCTAGAATTTTACTTTAGAGAAAAAGTTCTTCACAGTTCATTTCTTTTGTGTTACAGGCTTCTTCAAATGTTTGATGTCTTCTGAATACTTAGAATGATAGAATTGGATGGTCAGCAGCTCAGTGTGTGTGGTTGAGTTCTGTTGACAGGTAGGCTTCTCTCCAGGCTGAATTTATACTTTACTTAGGGAATTTATGCTTTGTACCATAGCCCTCTGAGTGCTACAATTAGAAAGGGTTTTCTCTAATGTGCCAATACCCATGCTAATTGCTCTAGTTTTCTCCAGACATTCTATTGATTTTCTTTTGAAAAAACTATTTATTTATTTACATATTTTTGGCCTGGCAGAAGAGGAGGAGACAGATAGAAAGCCGCAGTTGG
>CAUYSK010067450.1:0-63133 GCA_963575035.1 Avahi laniger | reverse complement strand
TATATTGTTTCAGAGACTCACCTTTTTACTTTTTAGTGCAAAGGAGAAAAAATGGGTAAAATGTTGAAGAGAGAATGACTTTTAGATTCCTGTAATATTGTTCTTTTTTTATTTTATTTTATTTTTTTTGAGACAGAGTCTTGCTCTGTTGCCCTGGCTACAGTGAGTGCTGTGGCGTCAGCCTAGCTCACAGCAACCTCAGACTCCTGGGCTCAAGCCATCCTCCTGCCTCAGCCTCCTGAGTAGCTGGGACTACAGGCATGCGCCACCATGCCTAGCTATTTTTTTCTATATATTTTTAGCTGTCCACTTAATTTCTTTCTATTTTTGGTAGAGACGGGGTCTTGCTCTTGCTCAGGCTGGTCTCGAACTCCTGAGCTCAAACGATCCGCCCGCCTCGGCCTCCCAGAGTGCTAGGATTACAGGCGTGAGCCACCGCGCCCAGCCATGTTTAGCTTTTTGAGGAACCACCAAACTATAGCAGTTGCACAATTTTACATTCCCACCATCAATGTATGAGGGTTCCAGTTCCTCCATATCCTTGCTAATATTGGTTTGTTTATTATTTGTTTATTTATCTGACAGGGTCTTGCTCTGTTGCCTGGGCTAAAGTGCAGTGGTATTATCATAGCTCACTGCAACCTCAAACTCCTGGGCTCAAGCGATCCTCCTGCCTCAGCCTCCAGAGTAACTAGGACTACAGGTGCTTACCACCACATCTGGCTAATTTTTCATTTTTTGTAGAGACAGGGTCTCACTACATTGCCTAGGCTGGTCTTGAACTCCTGAGTTCAAGCAATCCTTCTACCTTGGGCTCCCAAAGTGCTGGGATTACAGGTGTGAGCCACTGTGCCTGGCCTACTTATGGACATTCTTATCTATATCTTTTGATGAGCAAAAGCACTCATTTCTGTGTGTTATATATTCAGGGCAGATTTGCTGGGTCAATAGGGATTTTGTATATTTAATTTTGATACTGCCACATGGTTTTTCAAAGTGGTTAGTATGAATTTATACTCCCACTAGCAATGAGAGTTTCCAGTTGCTCTTTTCCTCACTAATACTTGGTATACTAATACTTGGCATTGTCAGCTGTTTTAATTTAATTTGGGTGTAGCTGTCTTTTTTCTTTTTGATTTGTAGGAATTCCTTATATACTCGGAATACAATTAATCTTTTGGTTATATAGGTTACAATTTTCCTATTTCATGGCTTGTTTTACCCTAAAATTGAGAAGGCCATAAGCTTAATGAAGTCAAATTTTCCTTCTTTCTGAGGAATGTCCCTTAGAATTTCCTTCAGGTCTGCTAGACATGAATTCTCTCAGTATTTGTTTATCCGAAAAAAGTCTTGATTTCACTTCATTCTCTAAAGATATTTTTGCCAGCTTTAGAAATTCTAGATAGACAGACCGCACTCTGGCTTTCACAGCACTTTCATAGTGTTAGGAAGTCAGCAGTCAGTCCGGCTATGGCTACTTAGAAGGTAACCTGTCTTTTTGCTCTAGTTGCTTTTAATACTTTATCTCTGATGTTCTGCAGTTTCACTGGGCTAGGTCTCAGAATCAATTTCCTTTAATGGCACTTACTGGGCTCTTGAACCTGTGGGTTGCTATTATCTATTGGTTTTGGAAATTTGTCTTTTTCTCTAATATTGCCACACATTCTCTCTTTTTCTTCTGGGACTCTGATTAAATGTATGTTAGATTTTCTCCTGTAGGATTTTTGTTCTCTTTTGTATTTTCAATCTTTTTAGCTCTCTATGATGTATTCCAGGTAACTTAATTTAACCTACCTTCTAGTTCAAGGGTCGGTCACCAAACTACAGCTCAGGTGTCAAATCCAGGCCACTACCTGTTTTTGTAAATAAAGCTCAACTGGAACATAATCACGCTCATTCATTTACATATTGTCTATGGCTGCTTTTGCACGTGGTGGCAGAGACGAGTGGCTGTGACGGATGACCTACAGCCCTCAGAGCCTGGACATCACTATCTCACCCCGTTCTAGTAAACTATACTGCTTTCAGCTGGGTCTAATCTGATCAAAATACATTCACTGAGTTTTAAATTTTAATTATTTCATTTTTCTAGAAATTCTATTTGGTTCTTTTTCAAAGCTGCTATGACACTTCTTATTTCCTACTCCTTAATGGTATTTTCAAGCTTGTTTTTTATTTCTTTTAAACATGTAAAACATAGTTGATTTATCGGTAGTCTCTGCAAAGGTATTTCTGATGTTTATTCTGGCTCTTGCTCATAGTTCCTTATTTCCTTATGTGACTAATTTAGGTGTGGGAATCAATGTTTTTAAAAACTGTAAGAATAATCTGAGGCCTAAAGTTCCTTCTACTCAGAGGGAGTCGGTGCGCTGCTTCTGTCACACATGGAGGTACCGCCACGCTAGAACCACGTCAGGCCACAGTCACAGGCTGAGACCTGTGAATCTGGAGTCCCAGCTTACTGTGAGGAAGGTCTCTACTTTGTCCATATCTTAGTGATTTTTGTCCCTTTATCCTTGGGGTTTTTACATAGAAAATTCAAATTTTCTCTGATTAGTAAATGCTGTCAGGGCGAAAGTAGCTTCTATGTACTACTTTACTTTTCTAGGCTCCCCTTTCCTTTTAATTTGGCTTGGCAAAATACCTTGTCAGCTTACCAGTGCTTTTAAAAACATGGTTTTTGGGCTGGGCGTGGTGGCTCACGCCTGTAAACCTTGGCCTTGGGAGGCCAAGGTGGGTGGATCGCTCAAGGTCAGGAGTTCGAGACCAGCCTGAGCAAGAGTGAGACCCGGTCTCTACTAAAAATAGAAAGAAATTATCTGGACAACTAAAAAAATACATATAGAAAAAATTAGCTGGCCATGGTGGCGCATGCCGGTAGTCCCAGCTACACGGGAGGCTGAGGCAGGAGGATGGCTTGAGCCCAGGAGTTTGAGGTTGCTGTGAGCTAGGCTGACGCCACGGCTCTCTAACCCAGGCAACAGAGTGAGACTCTGTCTCAAAAAAAAAAACAAAAAAAACCATGGTTTTTATGTTGTATCTAGCATTTCTGGCAGTTTTCAGTAGAGAATTCAGTTTGAAGAACCTAGTCCTCCATTATAAGAAACTGGAAATCAGAAGTTTCATTTCTCTCTTTTAAGAAAGACCACTGACTAGGGTGGAGTCCACCTTCAAACAAAAATGAAGATAAGGAAAATCTCCTGTTGAACATGTATAAGAATCATAAATTATGCCTAGCACTTTATTAACTGCTAGACTAATACTAACTCCACCTTCGGAAAGTCACAACCATTTCCAACACACAAGAGAATCTTTCTTCAGAAGGGCTCCTTAGGAGGTTAGTATGATCTCAAAGCAGCTGGTATGTGATAAAACAGTCAATTTAACCTCTCTGGACCTTCGGTGTCCTCATCTCTCGAATGGGGATAATAATAGCACCTACCTTGCAGAGGTGCTGTGAGGATCACATGAATTAATTTATATTAAGCACTTCATGCTATGCCTGGTACACAGATAACTGCAAACTATACAAAGTGGAACAGCTCAGCTCACCAAGAGGAGTCACTGGACTACATATAGCTTAGCACAGGGGCTGCACATGGTCTCTTGTTACAGATTCTTTTTGTTTTTTGTTTTTTTTTTTTTTTAAACCATTAAAAAATATAAAAATCATTCTTAGCTCAAGAATTAAAAAACAAAAAACAAAAAAAACAAGGCTGAAGGGAATATTTAGCCCATAGACTGTAGTTGCCAACCCTTGGCCTAACAGAACAGGCCAACTGATAGAAATCAGGCAATGTGCTTTTAAAGCACTTTCCCAGAGGATTATCAAAGAAGGATCAAAATTCTAGTGATTCTCTCTTATTAGAGTTGAGTTGACACTTCTGCATTCCCAAGCAGCTGAACAGAGTATAGCCTCAGAACCACATATGGCTGTTTGCTGGGCCTGGAGACATACATGGACGATTATACTACAGTGGTGAAAACTGGATGGGTTTGATATACGGGACATGAATACAGACAAAGACATATTTACCTGGCCAAAGACTGCTCCGCCAGTACTGGCTGCTTGACCAAACACAGAACCAGTATTACTAGACCCAAAACCTATAAAATACAAAGAAGACAAAACCTCAATTTGGATGAGTCTTTTTTACAACATTAAAGTGTTGGGTTTTTTTTTAGTGGCATTTAGGTATGCTGAGATATCCCATAATAAATCAACTTATGAATAAAGTCTGTTTCTCCATCTAGAAAATGGAGAAAATTCTGAGTAAATACTTTAAGACCCTTTTTCACTGCTAACATTTTATAATAGCATAAATTCCAAAGTCCCAAGGAAAGAGTCCTTCTGTCCTACTAAATCCCAGGCGAGAGGATATAAGACGGTGCACCCTCAGACTGCTCCCCAGACTTTCAGCCGCCAGGAATTCCCTCCAATGACTGACTCACTATTGTGAACATTTCTATTCCCTGGTTTCCTATGAATCTCAAATGAAAGATTCTTTCAAGGTAGTTTACCTTTCTTCCAGATGGCATAACATGCCTGAGGTGCTAGGCTGAACAAGGCCTGGGAAAATCAGGCAGAACTATACATATTATAATATAATAACGAAAGAACACTAGACAAGAAGTGAGCAGGTAGGAGTTTCATTCTCATTTCTGTCACTGATTAGGTCGGTGAGCTTGGGCAAATCTCAATTCCTCAACCAGGGCTGCAGTACACAGCTCAGGTACCTTTCCACACAGTTACTAAATGAAAGAGGATTTCTTTAGGGGTTCTGAATAGTTTGGTCATGCCTGTACACAAGGTATTCCCAAGTTCTGACTGCAGAACAAATGATGCAGTAGAGGTCGAGACCGCGTTAAATATCCACTTTAAGACTCACAGGGCCCCCTCCCTGCCTGTCCTCTGGACTGAGTCAGTACACTGCCCATCACTCAGAGAGGCCAGCTGGCCTCTGCACAGGGCATCAGGTGGATATCAAAACTTTATCTTTTCGCCATGTCTGTGTAGGTAAACTTAGTAGGAGCTTAACAAATATTTGTTGAAGGAAGGAAGGAAGGAAAACATTCCTTTTCTGATAAATTATGAGCCATTTTCCAATAAATTATCATTGAAGAAATGAGCTTGCAGTTACTAGTAATGTTGCGCACCAGAAATCACTGATCCTTATTTTCCCCCCAGAGCCCAACTGGGAAAGAACTGCCTTTCATAAGATAGTCATTGGAAAGCAAATCTTAGAAAAGATTTTCAAACTGTTTATTGATAACTTTTAGAAGTAAAAACAGCTGCTAAAATTGGACATACAATAGTTAAGGATTAAGTTTCAACTGTCAAAAATAGTAAAATTTTAAAAGTTTTGAAAAAAATCACAACACTGAAAATAGGGAAAAAACTCAAGTCCTCAAATGTCAGTATCCGCCATTCCAGGAAGAAAGGTGGTGTCAGAGGAAACATAAAATATCGGCAGGGCAGTGAACGACCACGAGGCCACCCACATTCTCCTTTTGACCCCAATACTAGCACTATCTGACATTGGATCAGTCTCCTTGAGGCTTGAAGCTTTGGACATAATTACCTCTAAAGCATCTTCCAAGTTGAAAATTTCTCATTTATGAGAAATTAAATTACTTGCCATGACCTTAAACTAAAGATCCTTGTTTTTTCCCCATGAAATTGGCACTCTGGTGGCTAGCAGAGTGGACAACTTGCTAAGAAGCATAACTAGAGCTGCACTGAGCTGGAACAGATCCAGCCAAGTAGGCCAAAGAAATTCTTGAGACCACATATGCTCTAAGCGTCCTTACAGGTTATTTTTTGTTTTTCTCTTTCTTTCTTTTAATTACAAAAGTTATGCAGGTTTGTTGCAAATGTTTCACATTACGCAGAGGCAACAAGTAAAAAGTTTCTATAAATTCTTACCTGAAGCTTGACAAAAGCTAAACCCAGAGGACGCTGCCGTGGTGGTGGTGGCTGAGGCACCACCAAATACCGAGCCTCCCTGCCCAAAGCCGGGACTCTGACCAAAAGCAGGAGGATTGCTTTGGCCAAACAGCCCCCCTCCTGCATTGGCAGAAGACTGTCCAAATGAGAAGGAACCAGAACTACTGACGCTTGAAGAGGCACCGAAGACATTCCCACTGGTGGATGTGGGAGCGGAGGAAACCGACTGACCGAAGACAGGCACGGAACTGAACCCAGGCTGACTGAAGGAGAAGCCACCTGCGGGGCTGCTCGTCGACTGCCCGAAGGCCGGGGCCTGCCCAAACGTCGTCTGTCCAAAGACGCCTGGGGCTGAGGCGCCAAAAGCTGGACTGCCAAACCCCGAGCTGCTGACCTGTGGCGTGGCGGTTGCTGTGCTGGCTACGCTGCCTGTCTGCTGCCCAAACACGCTTGGTGCGGTGCTGGCTGCCACCTGCCCAAACACAGGGGTGGCAGAAGGGGCAGTGGCTGTGTTGTTGGTGAGCTGGCTGAAAGCTGAGCTAGAACTGGCAGCAGGTGGCTGAGTAAAGACCGATGAGCCAGAAGTGACAGTCCCAAACACTGCTGCCTCTGTAGCTGGGCCTGGAGCAATACTGGAAGCAGTGCTGGAGCTTGTGGGGGCACTTGACGTTTCGATGGTCACAGGGCCTGAACTTGAGACGGCAGCTGCTGTGACAGCAGTCTGTCCAGACGCTGAAAAGGTGGAAGCAGGAGATATTGCCTCCGTCCTGACATCAGGGCCCCCGGTAGCTGCTGGCGTGGCCTCTGCAGGAGGTGCTACGAGACTGGTACTAGATGCTGCAGTGTCCGGATTGCTGACTAAAGGCGGGGCAAGAACAGGTTCTTTTTTAACAGAGTCCGAAGTTTGCAGAGGAGCCTGGGGAAGCTGGGCTGACGGCTGATGCCCTAGAAGAGAGGCTGTTGATGCTGAGCCCTCACTGTTGCCTGGCTTCTCAGGCAAAGCTGATGATGCGGCTGCCTCTGTGCTTCTACCAGAGGACGTGGGCAGGGACGAAGCAGATGCCGGACTCGGGAGGCTACCGAACGACAATGTGGGGAATGGTGTTGGAAGGGGAGTGGCACCGGCAGTTGTAGTTGACGGCGGGGCAGATGGAGGCACTATGCTACTGGTCTGTTGGCTTCCAAATGAAAAACTAGTCTTGCCACCACTTAGAGATGTCCCACCAAAATTGATTATCCCCCCAGAGGGCCCCGCACTGGTGAGTGGCAGACTGCCAAACACACTAGTCGAGGAACCGCCGGTGCTTGTGCTTGAGACTGCTGGTGGTGCTACTGTGGTTGTGGTGGCAGAAGAAGTCACAGGGGGCTCCCCATGCTTCCCTAACGCTGGAGGGCCAGTAAAACTAAACCCTGAGGGCACGCTTGACGTCTTGGTGGGCTGGGCACTAGTCAGGCTCGTGGATGAAGTCTTACTAGCCGGCTTTATAGAATCATCTGCTTGGCCAACCCGCAGTCCCGAGAAACTTCCTAGAGTCTCTCCGGCCAAAGAACTTGGAAACAGAAGCTCTCCCAATTTGGACGGTGGAGTTTGCAGCTTGCTCGAGGTGGTAGAGAGAGCAATTCCAGAAGGTGCCACAGGTCTGCTGCCAGATGGAGCAGCCTCTGCTGGAGAAGCAGCGGCAGCTCCTCTGAGGCTGGGTGCTGATGTGATTCCTGCCGTGGGGGGGCTCTCAGGAGCAGTCTCACAAAAAGGTTTGCCTCCCCCGCCAAATGAGAATGTGTCGAGCTGGTTCGACTCTTTGGTGGAGGGTGTTGCCCCTAGTAAGAAAAAGAAATTAGGAGATGGGTTGCACTTAGCAGAACGGGACCTGCCACAGTTCCACTGATTGCATTTCTAAGCCCCAGCTCTCTCCTCTGAAGAGTGGGGGTAGCATGCTGTGACAGCAGCTTTCTTTGGGGAGGACAGAAGGAATGCTTCTCCACAGGAATGTGAGCTCTAAGTCGTCTCACTGAGGTGAAAGGAACAAATATTCTTTTTATGACCATTAAATCACAAATACATGACATCTGGAATACATGAAATTAATGTATTACCCCAAAGGAGAAATAAAAAGGCATCTTCCCTTATATTCCAATGACTATCTGTGTGCTTTCTTCAATAACATCCTCAGCACAGTGCTAGCCAACAGACCTCCTGATAGACTAGGATTTGATTCAAAATGGAAGTTCTTCTTTATTTCTTTTTGGCAAATAAAGAGTTAATCCTCAGTCAATCATTTTTATATACAATTAATGGCTACTTGCTAAATGCTCTACTAAGTAGGCTATTTCACAGAGGCAGCATGGCCTAGTGGTCAATAACATGGACTCTGGAACTAGCACTTTTGCCCTTTATGGCTGTGCAACTCTAGAAAGGTTATTTTACCTCTCTGGGCCTCAATTTCCCCATCTGGAAAAGATAGATAATTATAATGCCTACCCTCATAGAGCGGTTACAAAGATCAAATGACATACGGGTAAAGCACTCAAAAAAAGGCTTCGTCAAACAACAGTGGTCAGTAAATAAGAGTAACAAAAATATGATATTCATAAACTATAATTAGCCTACTGCAAGTGTCTATTGACATTTCTAACTCCATACTGTTTTACGAAATCTGGCTATCACATACTCTTGGGAACACTGCAAAGCCCCTACTACCTATAATCTCCAGAAAGAACTCTTTGTACTGCTTGCGTTGTACTGAGTTGTTTATGGTTTGGGATTGTTGTCTATTCTCATATTAATTATAATGTTTATATAAAATTATGATTGTTTTTTATTCCCATTTTATTTTCCTTATGATTTTTGATAATTATTTTGTTCCTATCCAAACACTGAGTTCTTTCTCCTCTAGAAATTAAAAATGGAAAGGAGGTGGGCCTTGAGAGTTGTTCTGCCACATCTAACTGGGCAAAGGATAAAAAAAAGTTTTAAGAATTACGGTTCGAGAGAGAAAGGAATGAAGTCACCAACCCTTTATGTGCCAAATTCAGACCAGGTTTAGGAAGTCTGCTATGCTTCCAGCTCCCCAATCTCCCTCTAGACATTAGGAAATCCTGTTTCCACTGAGAAAATTCTACCACACAGGTAGGCACATAGAAAGCATTCAAAAAATATTTATTGAGTGAATAAATGATAGATGGTCACTGTTTTATTTATAATGGGGGAAACATGGAAATGTCCAATAGGTGAATGGTTAAAAAAATTATGGTATATCTGCAAGACAGAATTATGAAGCCATTAAAAATTATATTTACAAGATTCTCAATAATATTGGAAAATTCATAAGAGATTGTGTTAACGAAAAAAAAGTAGAAGACAAAATCCCCAGAAGTAAACATAATAGAACTGCAATAGTTATTACCAAGGGGTACAAGGTGTGATTCTAAACTCCTTTATCCTTTTTAATATCTCCATATTTTGCTCAAAAAGAACACTGGGGTGGGTGTGGTGACTCATGCCTATAATTCCAGCACTTTGGAAGGCTGAGGTAAGAGGATCTCTTGAAATCAGGAGTTTGAGACCAGCCTGGGCAACACAGCGAGACCCTGTTTCTACAAAAAATAAAAAATTAGCGAGGCATGGTGGTGTATGCCTATAGTCCCAGCTACTCAGGAGGCTGGGACAGGAAGATAGCTTGAGATAGCTTGAGTCCGAGGTTGCTGTAAGCTATGATCAGGCCCACTGCACTCTAACCTGGGCAACAGAGCAAGACCCTGTCTCAAAAAACAAAACACAAAAGCATAACACCTCACTTTTACAATTAAAACTTTCTTTTTAAAATAAAAGAAAAATAAATCTAATAATTTTTAACAAATACATTTGGTTTCTTTATAGGTCTTCAAATTTTTTTAAACATTACAAACATGCTAACTGATGGATTTGTAACACGCATGGGACCAGTGTGTTTGCAGATATGTTATCAAGCAAATACAATGAATCTGGTCTTTTATTTCTACAGTATTATGTCTATCTCACCCTATAGAATCACCCAACAAATTGATAAAATTTTAATTATAGATGGAAAAGGTAAAAAAAGAAATTTTAATTCACATGTTAACATTTAAATATTAAATGTTGATTTCAGCCTTGATTTTTACAGAAGCAAATCCCTTGTCCTTAATCATGAAAACGGACTGAAATCCTTCAGATCAGTTTCTTAAATTAAGCCTATTTCTAACAGACATTATCAACATCAAACTTTACTGCAGAAACTGTAAACAAGACTCAGGAGCAAGTAAAATGTCAACCATCTGTATAAAAATAACCTGCACTTGTTTAGGGGAAACACATAAGTAATGCTATACAGCAGAGACTGTACCTGGAGAGGCAGTGAAACTGGAAGATGGTGTTGGTGTGATTATCCCAAAATTAAAGCCAGTCCTAATGAGTGGAAAAAGAGAAGTTAAAAAGGAACAAACCTAAGGCATAGTATTGCCTTTTATAATATTCGATTTTATAATTCATTCATACAAACTACCCTCAAGGAATTTACAGTCTAGAAGATAAACAATAGACTCAAAGCATGTATCTCGGAAGCAGTAAAGCCACTCCAAGATCTCTAAGCAGTTGTGGGTGAGGTAAGAAGACAGTAGCAGCTGAAAAGCCTTGGAGGGATGGCTGGTAGAGGTTTGGGCGGGGACTTATTCTAAGCAAAGCAAAGTTGCAGTGGTAGAAACATACGAGGACCATGCACGTGGGAATGGTGGCCAGAGCAGATGGCCTGCATAGTGAAGGTAAGGCAGCTCTGGCAAGGCAGAGGCAACTGAATTAGGGAGAGCCTCTCATAACCCGGTCCAAGATCAAGGAGCTTGTTGGACAGCCCCGCACTGCTAGGGCAGATGATGAATAGAATAAAAGAGAAGCCCCCGTCCCTGTCATTTTGACAGAGCTCTGAATTCTGGGCTGATAAAATATGGTTCAAAAACTTTCTGACTCCTTTTACCATCTCCTCTTTCTTTTCTGTACATTTTCTTTACACTGTAAGTAAAGATACCATAGTCAAAGAAGAAAACTCAGGACAAGTATGAACCAGAATAGAGCATTCACTGTGATAAAAGCTCACATAGCAGATTTTAAACTAAACAGAGTTTTAAAATGTAAGAAACCAAGTACATCAAATGCAGTAAATAATGTAAGAATTTAGATTATTTTGTATCCATCATTACCTTCCTCAAATGGACAAAGACCACTTGGAAGACGTGCTAAAGATTTTATCATATTAAAAACACACACACACATACAAACCCTTTATTAGTAGGTCTCAAACTCGGTGAAGAAATTTTACCTATTAAGTTGACTGATGGGGGGCTATTAAAAAATAATAATAAATAGGCCAGGCGCGGTGGCTCACGCCTATAATCCTAGCACTCTGGGAGGCCGAGGTGGGCGGATGGTTTGAGCTCAGGAATTTGAGACCAGCCTGAGCAAGACGGAGACCCCGTCTCTCCTAAAAATAGAAAGAAATTAGCTGGACAACCAAAAATATAGAAAACCTTAGCCAGGCATGGTGGCGCATGCCTGTAGTCCAAGCTACTCGGGAGGCTGAGGCAGAAGAATCACTTAAGCCCAGGAGTCTGAAGTTGCTGTGAGCTAGGCTGACGCCACGGCACTCTAGCCCAGGCAACACAGTGAGACTCTGTCTCAAAATAAATAAAGAAAGAAAGAAATAAAAGAAATTTTACCTAATAGAGGCAAGCCATTGACTCAATAACCCAAAATTTTCCAGCTTTAAAAAAGGGAAGAGGAGTAAAGGATGCAACAGTTCTTGGCATTGATCTTCTCTTTAAAATTTCCTCCAAATAACCTTTGCGAAGTATAAAACATAATGATTTACAACAAAGAAAAAATACAGCCAGCTACAGTGGCTCATGCCTGTAATCCTGGAACTCTGGGAGGCTGGGGTAGGATGATTGCTCGAGGCCTGGAGGTTTGAGACCAGCCCAGGCAACACAGTGAAACCCCCACCTCTACAAAAAAATAACAAAAATTAGCCGAGCATGGTGGCGTACCTATAGTCCCAGTTATTCAGGAGGCTGAAGCAGGAGGATGGCTTGAGCCCAAGAGTTTGAGGTTACAGTGAGCTAATATCACATCACAGTACCCCAACCGGGGTGAAAGAGACTCTGTTTCAAAATAAATAAATAAAATAAAATCTGTAAAATTGGGTAGCAGGCAACAGAGACCCTCTCTCTAAAAAAAAAAAAAGAAAAGAAAAAATACATATAACATTCCCCCTTGAATTGTATTCTAATACCCTCTTTTAACACATTAGGCTGAAGGGCACTCAAGAAACATATTGACATTAGGAAGAAGAGACTTCGGTTAACATGATTTCAGTTACAAAGGCATAAACTGAAGGGGTTTAAGAGGCTTTTCTAATGGAAATGAATGCAGAACACTTGAATCGCAAAAAATCTTTTGACAGGTTTTGATCTCAGCTACACAGAGTCTAACTCCATTGCGGCAAGAACAATGCTGCGGCAGCTCACAAAGGTTACAGCATGAGTGTTTGTAAATAACACAGAATAGGCACCCTCACTCCAAGGTTAACAAAGAGTTACCTTGGAATGAGATGTAGAAGATTCTTTCATTTTTAAAATGACTCAACTTTACAAGTGTCATCACCATTATTTTTTAAAAATATGAAACAGCAGATTCCTTCCTATCTATATGAATCCAAAATTTCAAGCAGCTACAGTCTTTCAATACATTCTCTGAGTTTAGTATATTCAACTCTCAATACAGTGAAGCCAATTTAATTATCACATCTAGCCCCCAAATGGTGCCAGAATGAAAATATCTTAGTGTGACAAGTTAAACTATAGAATTTCACAGACCCACTGCCCAAAGAAAACAAACAAGGCTTACGATAAAAAACAAAACAAATAAATATGTAATAATACACGTATTAATATAAACTTGAACCACAAAGGGGAAACAGATTTACATTAGGACATTAAGTTACTGTCACTATGATCAGATATTATTGCAGTGATAAGAACTTTGGGTTCAGACACATTCAAGAAGCATATAAACATATCTAAGATTTTAAGATTTGGGGAAGCTATCTATAGGTTGCAAGCAATTTGCCACAAAACTTAAATTCATTACTGACCCTGATGGAGAAAATGAGAAAGGCTTGTTGAACTGCCCAGCAGATGGGGTTGAAGTCACTGTTGCTTCTATCTTGGCTGTCCCTGGCCCTGAAATCACAGAAAAAGATAAGAACATTATAAAAAGTCAGTTAGAAACACCTGCAGTTTGTAACTCCCTGCAGCTCAGAGCCACAGCTTTAGTTTTGTGGGCCTCACGTCCATTCTGTGACAGGCCAGGTGCCAAGGGGAGTGAGTATGTTGCCTAATTTATGCTGGAGGTCTCTGAACTTGCTCTTTGGCTCTGTCAATGTTAATTCCAATTTAAGGTATGCCACACACTTCTTTCCAGAAAAGATACCAAAATAATTCTAGGGCAGTTTAAATTTAAAATTTTAAAAGTATATTCTTATTGGTTTCAGTGGTATGGAAAAACACTTCTAATGTGAAGATATGCCGAAAAAATTAAAAAACTGTATATAATGTAGCTTTAAAATTATTTGAAATTAATACACGCTGAAGGAAAAAAATTCAAAGAGAAATAGGTTAATAAGCTAAACATTTCTAGTTGTGGCTTTAAGGCTGCCTATTTACTTCTTTATACATTCTGCATTTTCTATAGATTTTTTGGTATTTAACAAATTAAGTTTTCTTTTCTTTTTTTTTTTAAATTACAGAGGTAATACATGAATGTTATAATATAGAGACCTGGAGAAAGTTAAAAGTGCACCCCACATCTTCCCCATGTTCAACTGCACTATATTTACTAATAGTTTGGGGTATAATTTTCCATCTTTTCCCTGTTGCTCTACTTTAAAAGGGGTAGGAGAATAGGAAAACTACATTTTTAAATCCCAAATCAAACCAAACTAAATCAAACAACAATAAGAAAAAAGTACTTTCTCCTTAAAAGTACTGGAACACAAGGTAGTATGTACAAGGATGTTCAATGCAGCTTTGCTTATGATCTTGAAAAATCAGAACAACCTAAACTCTCAGCAGGGTACTAGTAAAACTTAACAGGTGCAACTACTCAATGAAGTCATAGGCAGCCATTAAAATGAATAAGGCAGATGCATTAAAGCTGGCAAGATGATCAAGACATTCATTTTAAGTAGGGGTGCAGAAGGGAAAACAAGTTACAAAATCAGTAGATATAGGGTATGTCTTTTTTTTAAAAAAAAAAACAACAATGAAGTAATCTTAAGAGTTATATATGAAATTATTTTCTCCGGAAAATGGAATTTATTGGGCAGCTTTCACTTTCTACGTTACGTATCTACACCATAGACCTTTTGTGGACATATAATAGTTTTATAATCAGAAACACAATGAAGGTATTTTCATTATTAATTAATAGGAGAATCAGAAATGCTTTTCTTAAAAAGAAACTTTTTGCAATCTCTTAAATACTATTTTTCAGAGAAGTTTTCCTACCAAAAGAAAAAATTTCTTTTCTAAACCTTGACTACCCAGCAAGTAAAAACAGAAGTAAACACCTAGCAGTCAAAGAGAGTGATTCATGATCATCACAGAATGGTGAATTTTAGAAATTTCTTTGCAGGTCACACTACTTACCTAAGATGGGCATGAAGCAAAGTCCCTTAGGTTTCCTTGATTAACTTCAAGAGTGACAAAACCTACCCAATAAAGTCCTTGAAAAATGTTAGGATATGTGATCTCTCAAAAACTTCTGGCCAGGCGCAGTGGCTCATACCTGTAGTCCTAGCACTTTGGGAGGCCGAGGCGGCAGGATCGCTTGAGACCAGGAGTTCAAGATCAGCATGAGGTACGTAGTGAGACCCCATCTCTACAAAAATAGAATAATTAGCCAGGCATGGTGGCGTGTACCTGTAGTCCCAGCTACTCTGGAGACTGATGCAGGAAGATTGCTTGAGAAAGATCTAAAATGTTAGTCAGAAATAGAAACAAATTTTGCAATTTTTTTTTTTTGAGACAGTCTCACTCTGTCGCCCTGGGTAGAGTGCAGTGGTGTCATCATAGTTCACTGCATCCTCCAACTCCTGAGCTCAAGCGATCCTCCTGCCTCAGCTTCCCTAGTAGCTAGAACTACAGGTGCACACCACAACACCTGGCTAGTTTTTCTATTTTTAGTAGAGATGGAGTCTCACTCTTGCTCAGGCTGGTCTCAAATTCCTAAGCTCAAGTGATCCTCCCACCTCGGCCTCCCAGAGTACAGGATTATAGGTGCAAAGTGCGCCCAGCCAAATGTCTCAATTTGAATCCTAAATGATTCAAAAGTCTTTGACAATTTCACTAAAATTTTCCTTTTAACATAAAGCTGTGGGCCCACATCGAGAAGTGCTGTATACCTCCTTCTCATGTGAGGTATACATGATATCAACTGTGGTTCTGTATCAATCTGAATTCTAGAGTACAACTTTGACTTACACAATAATGGTTTTCTTCTTGGTACAAGGAATACTGCACTGAAGATAAATGCACTATCCAATTAGAAAGCTCTGGATTACCGAGAAAAGGTAGAATGATTCCATGACTAAGTAGAGATTATGGGAAGCAGGCTGCTAATGTGTCAAGTTCAGGGTTTCTAACAGAATTTGCTTGAAGACTCATTTGAGAGCATGAATCAAAATAAAAGCCAGAGTTCAGAGTGTGGTGAAAATGCACAAGACGTTTGGAGTGGGAAGTAATACAGACCAAACTAGGTGGGCTATGAAAAAGCAGCCAACAAAAGGGGACATTGAGGAAGACTGACATGAAACTTAGGTTATAAATAAAAACCTTCTGCTTCAAGTTGGCTTGGGAAAATGTTTGATCAGATGTTTGTGAAAGCTAATTAAGAATAATTATGCTTGAGTGAGTGCTGGGAAAGCACATGATGCCATAAAATCTTATAATATTGACTTAATATATCTACTCTTAGATCTTATACTGAAACAAATTTGTTTTACTTTCTATATCTTACCGGCTTCTGAATTGTCACTGTGAACCAAGAGAATTTTTAATTCCTTTCAGTAGAAGAAATAGAGTTCAACATTCTGATCCATTCCTCTCTAAACTCTGACTATCCAGCAAGCCAGAAGACAATACTCTTTCTCGTTTTTAGGAAAAGAATTTAAACTAAGGTTTTTCTCCTAGTGCTCTAAAGTTTTTCAAACTAACGTCAAAATTTCAGAAGTCTACATAGCTTGTTGAAGGGTTCACTAATTTTCCAGAAATCCTTCATTAGCTAAGGCCTTTCAAATATGATCTCTGTACCTGATTTCCTACATCAACTGCCTGTGTGATCTAGAATAATAAACTCTATCGTGGAGTGCTTCTTTTACCTTTGTTTTCAGACAAACAAAAATGCAAACTGACCTGAAGCTTTATCACCAGATGACAATTGACTGGATGCTGGTGTGGGCCCAGATGGCTTTAGGGAATTTATCAGAGGCCCCTGTAGCAGAATACAAGCAAAATGTTTATGTTAAACCACTAACCATCCTTTGCAAAAAAGGAACATGTAAAATGTAAATGTGAAAATACAATTTAAAGTAAGCATGTACAAATACTTTTTTTAGCATAATTACAAAAAAGAAAGCAAGAAAGAAAGAAAGAAAAAGAAAAAAGAGAAAAGTAAAAGAAAGTTTCAATTTAAGTCAATCACTTGTTTTAAGATCACGTTAGAGGATGGACACGGAAATATTCTGCAAGCTCCAAGAAGGCAGAGTCACAACTGTCTAGTTCATGGCTATTTTCCCAGTGTCCACAAAAGACACCTGAATACTTGGTAGATGAATTAATGAATGAGTAAATGAATAAAATGGTTCTAGCTCTCAATGAATTTACAATAAGGTTAAATGCAAAACTGTTCAATTTATCCATCTCTAGTCAATGTTCCTTCACTAATTTGTAATGATTTATACCTTACCATGTGTCTTCCTCCATAAACATGAAAACCTCCAGAAGAAAGATCAAATGCTAAATGCTTAAATGCTATTTTAAATCATGGTAAACTAAGGAATATAGACATTTCAGAATTCACAATAGCCTAGTCCTGATGTTATGTTCAGTCTCAAACTCCAATCTCAAACACAGACTAAAGTTACTCATCTCAGAGACAGATATAAGAGCAGCAGCAGATTTCTTAGGAAAAGCTTCAGAGATAGCTTGATCTACCTTCCAGCCATCCCCTATTATTTTATTCTGGTTTATTTAACAATTTGCAATATAATTTATTTTTGTAGGTGACAATGTTTATTAGGCAAAAGCCTGAAGCTAGACATAACAACACTGAATATACAAAAACTCCGAAAAATAGTGTTTGCAGGAGAAAACAAGATAACCTATCCCTCCAACGATGACACTGAACAGTGTAGTGAAAACTGCAGTGGACAAGAAGTCAGAAGCCTTGAGTCCCAGCTCTCGTCCCACCATTTACTAACTGTGGTGAATGTGCATTGGTGTCAAGCCTAGGCTTCTTATACCAGTGAGACATATCTAAACATCTGTCCTACTTACTGCACATGGCTGTTGTATGGATTAACTGAGGTAATGTTAAATCAAAGTAAAATGCGAACCAAAATTCCTCATGCAATGTATGGTATTAGAATTACAGCCCAAGACTTCTAGACATGGAATGTGAAACGGCCTATGAAGTATCCGGTCCTGACTGGCCGCTCAGGTTAATAACCGTGTCAAGACTGACATAAATCGTGGGGAAAGGATCACACATCTTTATCAGACTTATGGTTCATTTAAACAAAGTCAGGACTTAGAACAATAGAGTTTTCAATTACAAAGACAGACACGGCATGAATGTTAAAGTAAAAATCAATGAGTTACCTGTTTGGCTTGGTTAGCAGCCACTGGGGTTAACACTGGGTGAGGTGTTTTGGCTGCAGAGTACGGCACTGATGAACTGGAAAACATACAAAGTGTACACTCAGGGAAAGCCATGACGCGGTAAAAATCACATTCATCTTTGGGCCAATTTTTTGTCTAATAAATGATATCAATTTAGGCAGAATACAAATGATGTCTGGGACCCCAATCAAACTCATTTGACAGTTTTTTGATTGAAGAATAAATTTTTAGGTCGGACATGGTAGCTCACGCCTGTAATCCTAGCAGTCTAGGAGGCCAAGGCAGGAGGATTGCCTGAGCTCAGGAGTTCAAGACCAGCCTGAGAAAGAGCGAGACCCTGTCTCTACTAAAAATAGAAAAAATTAGCTGGGCGTGGTGGCTTGTCCCTGTAGTCCTAGCTACCTGGGAGGCTGAGGCAGGAGGATCGTTTGAGCCAGGAGTTTGAGGTTGCAGTGAGCTATCATGATGCCACTATACTCTACTCCCAGAGCAACAGAGTCAGACTCTGTCCAAAAAAAAAATTAAATAAAATCAATTTAAAAATGAAATCTAGGTTTTTAGCATCAAAGTCAAAGCAATGACCTTTAAACTTATTTCCTTCCTGTAATCTTAAGAAAAAAAAATTTCTAACTATTCAGAACTACATATTTTTTTTTGAGATAGAGTCTGGCTCTGTTGCCTGGGCTACAGTGCCATGGCATCAGCCCAGCTCACAGAAACCTCAAACTCCTGGGCTCAAGTGATCCTCCTGCCTCAGCCTCCTGAGTAGTTGGGACTACAGGCGTGTATCACCACATCCAGCTAATTTTTTTTTTTCCTCCCTATTTTTAGTTGGCAGGCTAATTTCTTTCTATTTTTAGTAGAGATGGGGTCTTGCTATTGCTGAGGCTGGTCTCACACTCCTGACCTCAATCAATCCTCCCACCTTGGCCTCCCAGAGTGCTAGGATACAGGCATGAGCCACCACACCCAGCCTAGATAATTTTCTTATCTGAAGAGAAAGCCCTTCCCCTTCTCAGCCCTTCCCCCATTCTAAACCATACAGGGAATTCCTGATTCTCTAAAAAAATGTTCACCAGGATCTATGGGGTGCATTCGATTTGCTGCCACATATGGCTCAAACATGCTACCCAAAGAAGAGATCTGAGCTTCTCACAGCTATCCCCAAGAGCCATGGCCCAGTGGGTCAACACATAAGGAAGAGGTTCAAACATACCACTGTTCCATTTCCACGTGCACCTTTGCTACAGCACGAAAAGTGCACCCCTATTTGCAGAAAGAGCTCTCACTATCTCTTGTTGTCCCTGAACATGGTATGCAGGGAACTGTAATTTCAACAGTTATCTAGTTGTTAATAAATGGGAAAATAATCTGTTCGTCACAGACAAAATTTCTTGGCTCCAGGCAGCAATTTTTTCAATCAATTGCTTTCTCCTTAGCCAAAAGCTACTTTCACCAGTATATATATCAGTAGTATCCACACGGCTGGTTTTAGTTTTCAGAACTCCCCTTAGATTTAAGGATTAATATTTTTCCATCAAAAAATCAACTTGGAAGAGAAAAGACAAAAATAGGCCCATGTCTCATAGAAGAAAATTATCAAGCAACTTAACAATCCTCACAAGTACACAGGGACTCTTTGCTGGATTGATGCAGACACCTTCCCAACACAGACTTTATTAGACTGAGAAAGAAGAAAAATAGGCATATTTTCAATGAAACAAAATCCCCTTTATGTTTCTGCTGAAGCCAGAAGCAGTCATAAAATGTGGATCTCTTTGGAGAAACACATTCCTGCTCTCCTGAGATAGTCTATCAAGCAGGTACACAGGTACAGTGCCCTCCCCCTCATCTCTGCTGAATCTCCAATGGAGAACAACAATGTGTGAGTGATACTGCTGGAGCCCAAGCAATCCCTGGGTAGTCATAGTAGACTTGCTTAGAGAAATGGTTTTAGCTCATGAGAATAACAAAGAAAATGAAACTCTTTTATGCTTTCTCAAAGACAAACAAAAAAAGAAACGAGATAAAAATAAAAGCAGCAATTTATCCAAATTTTTGAAAAATTTTTACGCACCAAATTTGGTTAAGACATGATAGTAAATTAAATTATGTATGAATTAGATTGAAGATAATTATTGTTCTACTTACTTGTGATAATGCTATACATCTGCTGGATATCTTAAATCCCCAAACACACAGAAGTGGGATTCACAGTACCTACACACATGACACCCCAGTAGAGAAGTGCCTTTTAGTGCAATCAGCCAATAAACCCCTGACAAATGAGATCTAAGAAACCTCTACCATGATCCAAGAGAGCAAACAGAAAAGAACAGTATCCTCTCAAATAAATATGTTCAAAGATTTGTGCATGATCACAAATCAAAACAATGGAAATCAACAGTTAGACAAATGTTTGAGAGATGAATCCAGTGTGTCGGCTCATGCCCATAATCCCAGTGACTCAGGGAGCTGAGGCAGGAGGATCACTTGAGGCCAGGAGTTTGAGACTAGCCTGGGCAACACAGTGAGACCCAGTCTCTACAAAAAAATTTTTTTAAAATTAGCTGAGCACAGTGGTACACGCCTGCAGTCCCAGCTACTTGGGAGGCTGAGGCAGGAGGACTGCCTGAGCCCGGGAGTTCAAGGCTATAGTGAGCTATGACTGCCCACTATGAACAACAGAGCAAGACCCTGTCTCTAAAAAAATAAAAAAAATTTAAAAATCATCCAAAGGCAGAAAAAGAGGAAAAACGGAACAAACAGATAAAAACAAATAGCAATATGGTATATTTAAACTCAAACATGTTAATAATCACACTTAATGTAAATAATCCAGGCATTCCAATTAGAAGTCATAGATTGTCAGAGGGGATAAAAAGAGAAAAGACCCACTATATGCTGCTGTCTACAAGAAACCCATTTCATTTTTAAATTATTTTTAATTGTGGTAAAATACACATAAACAAAATTTACCATCTTAAAATTAATCATTTTTAAATGTATAGTTCTGTGGTATTAAATACATTCATATTGTTGTACTATAAGAAACCTATTTTAGTATAAAGAGAACAAAATAAGTCTAAAATAAAAGGATGGAAAAAGATCTACCAGGCTAACACTAAACAAAGAAAGCTGGAGTGGCTATATTAATATTAGAAAAAGTAGATTTCAGAGCAAGTAATTTTACCAGGGATAAAGAGGGTCATTTTGTACTGATAACCAGGTCAGTTCATCAAAGAACTCAGTAATACCAAACATTTATGCAACTAATAACAGAACTTCAAAACACATGAAGCAAAAATGGACAAAACTGTAAGAAAAATAGGCAAATCCACAATTATGTCAATACTACTCTGGATACTTGATAGAACAAGTAGACAGAAAATCACTTAAGAATACAGAAGATTTGAACAACACTATTAACCACCTTAAGCTAATTAACATTTATAGAACATTCCAACCAACAAGAGTAGAATATATATTCTATTAAAATGCGCATGAAACATTTACCAAGATAATTGTTATTCCAGGTCAGGGATTAACAAACTACAGACCAGAGGCCGGCTGTCTATTTTTATAAATAAAGTTTTATTTTAACACAGCCATGCCCATTCATTTACGTATTATCTATGGGTTCATCCAGGCTACAATGGCAGAACTGAGTAGTTCAGACAAACTATATTGCCTGAAATTCTAAAATATATGCTAAAAGGTCCTTTAAGAAAAATCTTGCTGATCCCACTCTGGAGCCATAAAACAAATGTCAATAAATCTAAAGAATTCAGAACAAAGTATGTTCCCTCACCACAATAGGATAAAATTAAATATCAATAACAAAAAGGTGTCTAAAAAACCCCCCATTTAGAAACTAAATAATACTTTTTTTTTTTTTTTTTGGAGACAGGATCTTGTTCTGTTGCCCAGGCTGCAGCACAGTGGCATGATCACAATTCACTGTAACCTTGAACACCTGGGGTAAAGCAATCTTGCTTTGGCCTTCCAAGGTGCTGGGATTATAGACAGCAGCCACTATACCTGGCTTAAATAATACACTTCTAAATAGTCCATAGGTATATAAAGAAATCAAAGGATAAATTTAAAGCATTTTTTAACTAAATAAAGACAAAAACACAACATATTCAAAATCTGTGGAAAGTAGCAAAAGCAGGCAAATTTACAATATCAAATGCCTGTATAGGAAGAAAACAATGATCTCAAATCAATGAACTTAGTTTTTACCTTAAGGAACTGGAAAAAGAAGAGTAAATAAAACCCAAAGCAAGCAGAAAAATGAAATAAAATATAAAATAAAGTAGAAAACAAACAAAAAAAATCAATGACACCAAAAGCTGGTTCTCTGAGATTAATAAAATTAATAAACCTCTAGCCAGACTAATCAGGAAAAAGAGAAGACACAAATTACCACTAACAGGAAAGGAGAAGGTGACATCATTATGAATTCTAATTCATAAATTGCTAACAATCAGGGATCATTATGAAAATTTTATGTCAATAAATTCAAAAACTTAGACAAAATGACAAATTCCTTAAAAAATGCAAACTACCAAAGTTGACTCAAGAAGTAGAGACCCTAAATAGTCCTATCTCTACTAAAGAAATTGAAAATTCCAAGCCCATATGGCTTCATTAGTGAATTCTACCAAACATTTAAGGATGAAATACCAGAGCTACATAAACTCTTCTAGGAAATTGATGAGGAAGGAACACTTTTCAACTCATTCTATAAGACTAGTAGTATTCTGACACCAAAACTGAACGAAGACATTATAAGAAAAGAAACACTACAGATCTGCAATCCCCACTCCTGAGCTGCAGACCAGTATCAGTCTGTGGCCAGTCAGGATCCCAGGTGCACAAGAGGAGGTGAGTGGCAAGTGAGGGAAGAAGCTTCTTTTATATTTACAGCCACTCCCCATCGCCTGCACCACGGCCTGAGCTTCGCCACGTCCCCCTCCCCCCATCCATGGGAAAATTGTCTTCCATGAAATCAGTCCCTGGTGTCAAAAAGGTTGGGGACTACTGCTATAGGCCAATATTCCTCATTAAGACAGATGCAAAAATTTTTTATAAAATTTTAGCAAACTGACTCCAACTGTATATAAAAACAGCAACACATCATTGCCAAAGATGGGCTTAACATTCAAAGCCAATCAACATGACAAGTGTGTTTCCTTTAACACAATTCAGCGGGGAGAGTCTTTTCACAAATGGTACCAGGAGAGCTGTATCCGCATACGAAAGAATGAAACTGGAACCCCCACCTTACAAAATTTATAAAAATTAACTCAAAATGTATCAAAGACCTAAATAAATGTAAGAGCTAAAACTATAAAACTTTTTTTTTCTTTTTTTTTTTTTTGAGACAGAGTCTCACTCTTCTGCCCAGGCTAGAGTGCCGTGGCATCATCCTAGCTCACAGCAACCTCAAACTCCCGGGCTCAAGCGATCCTACTGCCTCAGCCTCCCGAGTAGCTGGGACTACAGGAATGCGCCACCATGCCCAACTAATTTTTTCTATATATTTTTAGTTGTCCAATTGATTTCTTTCTAATTTTAGTAGAGATGGGGTCTCGCTCTTGCTCAGGCTGTTTTCGAACTCCTGAGCTCAAACAATCCACCCACCTCGGCTTCGCAGAGAGCTGGGATTACAGGCGTGAGCCACCACGCCAGGCTGACTATAAAGCTCTTAAAGAAAGTATGGGTGTAAATCTTTATGACCTTGAATTAGGCAATGGTTTCTTAAGCATCATACCTAAATCACAAGCAACAAGGAAACAAATAGACTTCACCAAAATTAAAAATTTGTTTGTTAAAGGACATATCAAGAAAGCAGAGAACTGCTCAAAGAATGGAAGAAAATATTTACAAATCACGTATCTGTTGAGAGACTTGAATCCAGATTATATAAAGAATCTTCCAGCTGAACAATAAAGAGACAACCCAATTCTAAAAATGGGCAAAGAATCTAAATAGCCATTTCTTTAAAGAAGATACAAATGGCCAGTAAGCACATGAAACAACACTCAATGTAATTAGCCGTCAGGGAAATGCAAATCACAATGTGAACGTGCAGTACCATTTCATACCCACTAGGATGGCTATAATGAAAAAGACAGGCAATAACAAATGTTGGTGAGGATGTGGAGAAATTGGAACCCTCATACATTGCTGTTGGGAACATAAAATGGTATAGCAGCTTTTTCATTTTTTAGAGACAGGGTCTTGCTTTGTCACCCACAATTGGTGATCACAGATCACTGTAGCCTGGAACTCCTGAGTTCAAGCAATCCTCCTGTCTTAGCCTCCCAAACAGCTAGGACTACAGGTACATGCCACCATGCCTGGCTAATTTTTAAATTTTTTTGTAGAAACAGGGTCTCACTATGTTGCCTAGGCTGGTCTTAAACTCCTGGCCTCTAGTGATCCTCCCACCTCAGCCTTCCAAAGTGCTTGGCTTATAGGTTTGAGCCATCACACCCAGCAATGGCAGCTTTATAAAACAGTATAAGCTACGTTTAGTTCAAAAAGCTAAACACAGAATCACCATGTGATCCAGCAATTCCTTTCCTAAATACAAACCCACAAGAACTGAAAGCAGGGACTCGAACAGGTAGTTACCCACCAACATGTCCCCTGACTTCACCTACCAATGCTCTCCCCGCTGCTCCCTCTGCTCTGGCCACCAGGGGCCTGCTGTCTCTTTCTTGAACTTGTCAGGCATTCTCCTGTTACAGGCCCTGGGCTTGGAGCTTTCTCCCCTCAGATATTCGTGAGATTTGCCCTCTGGTCTTTCGGTCTTCACTCACATATCACCTTCCTGAGAAGGCCTTCCCTGCCACCCTACATAAAATTGCAACCCACATCCAGACAACACTCCCCAAACCCTTCCTCTGCTTTAATTTTCTCCATCACACCTATCACCATCTAATATATTACATATTTTACTGATTTATTTACTTATTGTTTGTCCTCCATGACTGGGGCAAGGTTTTTTATTTTGGTCTGTTTTGTTAACTGCTTTATTTCCAGCACCTGGAACAGCAAGTGGCATACAGTAAATGCTCATTAAGTATTTGCTGAAAAATCAATGAACAGAAAATTTCTAAAAAGAATGTGTTTGGTGTGTTCTGGTAAAAACAAATGAACAGAATCCAAAAATCCCAGGTCTTCTAACCTCGTTTGGCCCCATTTTTTTCATTTTCCACTTCCTTCCTGCCAGGACTGGAGCCATTCAGGCCTTCTCTCAACTTCACCTCATATATGCCCTGTTCTTTCCCAGACTATTGTCCAGAACACTCTTCTTGCCACTCTCAACCTAGCAATTTCTGGTCATTTTCAGCTAAAACCTCTTTTCCTCACCAAGCTCCTTCCCAACCCCAGTCTTGATCAGGCCACCTCGTTACAGGCTTCCTCAGTACCTTGTCCTTTTCTGCATGGAACCTACCATATTGCAACTAAATAACCTTGTGTAATTGGTAGTTTCCTGGCTGTCTTCTTGCTAAAATCCAAGCGCAGTGACAGCATGGACTTGGTATGTCTTACTCACTACTGTATCCCTAACAACCAGCGCAGCTCCTGCTGAATCAGGCAACAGAGCAACGCAGAGGAGCCTGGCTCCAGATGAACACTCCTCCACAAAAGAGGATGGTCAGTCAGTGAACAGAACGGATGAAGCCAATGAACGTAAGATATACCAACAGCAGAAATATGTACACTCAGCCTATAATAACTCTTTTGTAAGATACCACTCAGAAAATACTAAATGCAAAATTAAATACCTAAATGTACTTAGGAAACTACTGTTTACAAGAATCTGAAAGTAAGTTGTTTTACAACAATCATATTCCCTGTCAATCTTTCCTATGGGGGGAAGTGGCAAATACCAATTTTCATTTACCAATTATGTTTAGAGTTTACCGATTATTCAATAAATGGTTATTAAAAAGGAACTATGTTTCAGGCACCATACTGGGCATAAAGTTAAATAATTATACCAGAGTCCAATTCTGTGAAGAATGGAAAAGAATGTTTCTTCGAGATTCCTTTCTAATTCTTGTGTCTATTTTTCTTACCAGAAAAAGAGAAAACTCAAAATTACTCCTTAAACAAAGCCCTTATCAAAGATCAGGTCAGAAGAACCATTTGAGGGAAACAAAACTTGAGAGAAGATAAAGCTAAATCTCCAAAAGCTGCTCCTCGTACATGGTTAATGGCTAAAGTATCTCAGAAATACCAGACCATACTTCTTTTACCATATGCTAGATTTTCCTGTCTTACGTAATATTCTGCCTTTCAGTGGCTTTTCCCTGCCTTCCCTATGCTGGGAATCTGGCTACAGTTCCCAAACTCTAATGCATAGTTCCTTCCCTTGAAAAGTCAGCAGCGACCACAAATACCATCTTGGTCTAAACAGCATACCAAGTCTCCGAGGTCACTCCAAGATAGGAAAGTGGGAAAGCTTGTCTTTTGGCTGTTAGTATGGCCCTGAGATAACCAAAAAATTCCTAGAACAGGCAGTGTTGATAAATGGACCAACATAGAAAAAAGAGAAGGCCAACAGACCAGTGAAGAAGGCCATTCGACAAAGTGCAAAGGGAACGGTGAGCAGATTTTCTCTGTGGGGGTGGCAGAGAGTAGCATGCAGGGTCTGTGGCTACTTTTTGCCACTAGACTAATGACAGGTACCAGATACTAACTCCCTGAAATCTGATACTAGTTCTCATGATCCCCACATTCAGACTGAGGAAACGTCTCTCAACTCTTCCCTACTCCACAGGGGAGGGTGGTTGGTCTAAAGGGATTGTGGCCACAAAATGCACAGGGCAAAGCAGGGCATAGGTATGTTCCATGAACCATGCTGCCCAGACTTATGGGAGGGAGTCAGCACCTTGAATCCTGAACACAGATGAGGACTAAAGACAAGTGAGCTCCAGCAGCAATAACGTAGCCCTCAAATATGGCATGAAAGAGAAGCTGGAGTCTCCAAACAGAGCTGCTGCCTTTTAAAAGACTGTTTTATTTCACACAAAAGGCAAAAGAAATTGAAAGAATAGAAATGCCTGGAAAAGGGAAGTGAGAGAGGAGACTATCACCCTCCAGATCCCAGTTTTCAGAATCAACAGTCTGCACAAGACCTGAAGTGTCGATCTGGAACACCAATATCATTTAAAAAAAAAAATAAAAATCAAACTACACACCTAATGTGTACCACATGTAGATTTACACATGGCAAAAAGCAAACTGAACATACAGCACTGAGATGGACTTTAAAGGTTTATGAGGCAACAGTTATTGGCAAGTTGAAAAGGATAATCTCCTGAAAACTCAACTGCAGAGGCAGGCTTAGCTGTCCACCCCTTTCAAAACCTATGGTTTTGTAGGAGAAATGGCCAGACCGTGATAGCAGCGACACTGCTCTCTACAGGTAGTCACCTCTATTGCAGAAGAATTTACTGGCTGAAACACTGAAGAGTTGAAACATACCCCATTGCTGCGGAGGGGGTTGTAGGATTATTCTTCAATTCCTGAACATTTACCACTTGAGGGACATTCTTCAAGGTTGATTCAGTCAAAGTGCTTACAGCTATTTAAATAGAGAGGAGAGAGAACTATATTAATTCCAGTAAAGGATCAAAATTCTAGCCATATATAAATGAATAATTAGGACACGAACTCAAGCAGATTGCAACCTTATCATATAAAGGAAATGTACTCCAGGTAGTTCTGCAGCATAGTGTTCAATGGAACACCTGGCCTACTCCATTGACACGGGTCATGGAATGAGGCTTCCTGCAATTTAATCGATGTACCAGTGTACGGGAAAACAAGTCCTCGGCTAGCTCTTCTGCAGCAGAGCTGAGATACCTGTCACCTTGTTGGCTCACCCTAGAGCAGGGCAGCAAGAGCTAGAGGATTAACAGCATTCAGACTCGGGATTTCCGCCTCTCGTGTTGGGCTTATTAGTGCCAGGCTCTGTGTTAGGTACTGACAATACAAAAAGTGTCTATAGTTTTCTTCTCTAATGGTGCTCATGGCTTAGTGAGACAGGCAGGCACAATGAATAAAAAAAATTGAGCTAAAGAGTGCAATGCGCACAACCCGAAGGATGGACATATTTGAAACTCGGACTTGGTGGGGGGGGCAAGGGCAACATACGTAACCTAAACATCTGTACCCCCATAATATGCTGAAATTAAAAAAAAAAAAATTGAGCTTGCACAAGGACGGGGAAAGAGGCCAAGAGGCCTGAATTCGCAAATGGCAATAGGCATATATTTGACACTTATCTATCTTACTTTTCTCATCAGCCTTTATTTCTCTTTGTGTCTCATCATTTTAAATTGTATTCCAAAAGACTTAATGACATTCTATAATTAACTATTAAGAAAGGCTCAGCAAAGCTCTTGGATCTCTTCTAACTATATTTTTGGCAAAAGTGAAAAATGTATGGCAGAATGGCGGTGACTCTCTTTTATTTCCTCCTTCAGAGAAGTGACCAGGAACATCTCGCCTATGAATGTACATATTTTGTCTTTCATAAAGGTGCCTACACCTTAGAAATTGCTTCCAACGTGATAAAGGAGATCACATCACCTCCTGCTGAGAGTGGACCAATCTAAGTCCTGGCAGACTTTAAGTTTACAAATAATCAACTCAATCAGCTTGATCTGGGGCCTGTTCAGCACAATCCCAAAATTCTGCTTGGTCCAAGTAATACTTAAAGAGAAGATTCTGCTTGGTTCAAGTAATGTTTAAAGAGAACATCCCAGAATTTTATTTGCAGAAAGCTCAAAGTTACATTAAAAAGTTATCTTGTTTTTTGTTCTAAGTATCACCTAAAGTTAATATTTTTTAATAGTTTAATTTTTCTTTAAAATCTTTTATTGTTTGTTTAATGGTAATTCGTTTTTGTCTAAATCAAACCACCATGACTGATAGGTGTTCTAAGCAGTGATAAAACTGAAAAATAATTCTACTTGTCTTAAACAAAAATATTTGGCTTATATCTGAGTTTCTCAACCTTGGCACTATTGACATTTTGGGGCTAGATAACCCTTTGTTGTGGGTGTCCTGTGCATTTTATTTTTTTGTTTTTACTTTTTTGCAGCATTCCTGGTCTCTCTACCCACTATACGCCAGCAACACTGCCAACTGTTTCAGGGGAGAGGGGAGAGCAGATAGTCTCTGGTGAGAACCACTGGCTTATAAAATTGATAACCAGTGATAACTAAAGTCCCTGAGGCCAACTACCTAGATTGCAGAAAATTTTGGAAAACCACTAACCACTGACAAAATATAAGTGTTGATTAATAAACTTATTAGAGTTCCCATCTGTAAAGGCTAAATTTACAGCATTAAGAAAAAGCTGTACTGAAATAGAAACAGCACAGAGTTGGAGTCTGGGTTCTGCCACTTATTGGTTGATAACCTTCACTTCCTTGAACCTTATGTTACTCAAATGCAAAATGGGCACACTAATACCTCCCCCTCAGGGTGGTTGGGATCCTTAAGATACTATGAGACAATTCTAATGTTATCAGATACTCTAATTTCAAAGATTAATTTTAGGGCTGAAAGTAGACATTATTCAAAAGTAGGGATTATTAACTTCATAAAACAAAACAAAAACAAATCCACCACTGATTTGTCACTTAACTAAATGGGGCAGATCTAATACCTTTCCTTAAAAGGAAAAAAATTTCAGACCTAGTCTCTGCCTTCTTGGAACTCTCTCCCGCAAAAGGAGAGAGGTCTATCACATCAGCCTTCTCTTCTGAAGTGCAACAAAGAGAGCCAGTTGTTTCTTACCACCTGCTGTCCTGGCCTGTGACTCAGACAGCTCATAATCAGTCTCTGCATAGCTGTGGGGCTACATTTTTACCTGGCACCTGATTGGCCATCTGCCGTCTAAGTGCTGCAGCAGCAGCTGCCTGGGGAGCTGAGATGGGATAAGAAGGACTAGGTGCACCATGTTTCACAGTTTTCGTTGCAAGCATTGTGCTATCAGCCCCTTGAGGAATAATTTTACTGGTAGATGTAGACACTGAAGGGAAAAGAAAAATTAAGTGAGAGAGTAGATCAGAGAAGAGGAACATACAAAAGTTAAAATGGTAAATTCTTCCCGTTAGGTTGTAAGGAAAATGCTAAAATTAAAAATGTGTAAGCATAACATAGAAAAGTACCAGCAAACCGACAGGCTGACTCCTGTATCTTTGAAAGACAGCACATGCAATTGGCCTGCCCACCTCTACTATTAGCTATTAATAAAATATATTACGTGAGCATTTCTTCCCACACCGATTGAAACTTAACTTTTACACCAATACAGATCAATTCCCTCATCTCCTCTCTTCAAAAATCTCTTCAGCCTAGTACCTCATGTCCATATTTTTCTCTGCTATTAAGTCACTTCGATGGAAAGTCCTAAGACTCTGCACTGCAGGTGTGAGGGCACAATACAGGCTGTGTCTGCGAGCCAATACTGATGACGAGCCCTGGAGCTGGTGAGTAAGGCTGAAAAGACTAGGATTTGAAAAGCACGAGTGTGGATGTGCTTTACACCGAGGCAAACAGCCTCCTGTCTTCACGTCCGAAAAAGACCTGTTTTAAAAAACACAACCTGGATTAACAGAAAAGCTGTTGCAGTGCATAACCTTGGAGAGTCTCCTCTTCCTCACGAGGGCCTACAAACTGCTTGCAAGGGGAACACACATCTTTTGAATTAGTCTTTCAATTTCTGGAATATTAGCAGAAATGGGCCAGAACTAACAGCTTTACTGGTGTGATAGTATAAAACTTAGTTATAGTTTCTTTATTAGTTAGAAACCTAACAGAGAAAAAAGACAGTTTCCTTTCTCACTGTTTACTTACTTGTAGTTCCCATCACACTGGGTGAAGAACCATGAACCAGATGAGATTTAGAGAAAGTCGCCTGAGGCAAGAGACTGGGCTGGATGGAGGGAGTGCGAACCACGGGGGCGTGCCGAGGAACCTGGACCACCGTCTCCTCCTCTTTACAGGATGGCCGGCCATCTTCATTCTCCAGAGACTGGGAGACAGACGATGTTGAGCTGACTTCATCCAAGTCTTCATAATATCTCTGAGACAGAAAGGCTGACCGAGACAGGCTGGCTACAAAAGGCCCAAACAAAACAATTTAGACAACTCAAAGGAAGTCCAAAAGCTATATAATTTTCACTGTCAATAAAAAAATATCCAATTTGTAAAATGACTTAATTGTTACTTATTTTAAGTGGAAGCAGCTGTTGTCGAATTTGAACAAAGATGGTTTTGGATCTTTGTTCAAATGGGGCTTTGAGAAACTGAGCTGTGTGGAGAAGAACATTCTGCCTGTCAAACAAAAGAATGTGAAAAAAGTGAGAGACAGAATTAACACTGGTGTCAAAGCAGGAGACCTGGAGCCTTCACCAGAAGTTGTCACCAGTAGAACAACAACATACCAGAAAGTAACAGGCAAGCTTCCATGGCAGGGTGAGCAGTCACACCACTACTATCGCCTTCAAAACAACAAATTTCTAAGACAGGCCTAATGCAAACTGAAAAAGAGAATGTCCTCAGTCCTCAGTGTCTCAAACATTTCCAGATAAATCTTATGATTCTTTTTAATCAATTAGGACTTTTTTTAAAAAAAATAAATAAATAAACACTGAACTTAATCCTGGCCTTCTGTTTTTTTCCCTTCTTTAAAGTATGAAGTAAGGCTTTACATCATGTTACTTTCTACCATGAATTTCAGAATACATGTTACTCTCGGTATATTGGAAAAACAAAAATCGAACAGAAAACCAAGCCCTTTCTCCTCCCTCGGTTATTTTAAAATGACTTTGCTAATATTTATTAACTTGTGTGTCCCATATGCACATCATTCTGCAAGATTTTATTGTCATAAATATAAGTGTGACATAAACAAATGCAACAGAAAACCAACGCTATGTGCTAGGGCTGCAATGTCCAATTTGGTAGCCACTAGCCATATGTGGCTATTTAAATTCAAAGTAATTAAATATGCAGTAGGATCACTCTGAAATTCCACCAGTAAAACTGCAGTTAACATTTATTGAGAACTTACTTGGTACCAGGTGTCGTGCAAAGCATCTATATATATTATCCCATTTAAGCTTCACAATTATCCTATAAATTAGAAATTATAATTATGCATTATGGTTGATGCTTAGAAAGGTTAAGTAATTTAACCAAGGTCATGAAGCTGGTAAGTAGTAGAGAATTCAAACCTGAGTGTAACTGACTTCAAAGACCATGTTCTTACCACTCTGCTATATAAGACTGAACCCCATGCCAGGCAGAATTTTGCCCCCTGGTGCTACAACCATGTTTGCTGTGTTAGGCAGAAAAAGGGATTTTGCAGATATAATTAAGATTACTAATCAGTTAACCTTTATAGGGAAGTTATTTTGGATTATCCAAGTAAGCTCAATGTAAAATCCATGAGCCCTAAAAGGCAAAAAGTCAGAGAGGTTGTGGCAGAAGTCCAGGAAGGCAGAGATTAAGCATGAGGAGGATTCAACGGGCCACTTTACCCTGAAGATGAAAGAGGCAGGAGGCGCACACCCAGGAAATCAGGACCTCAATCCTACAACTGCAAGGAGCTGAATTCTGCCAACAACCTGAATGAGCCTGGAAGTGAAATCTTCCCCAGAGCCTCCAGATAAGAGCTGAGCTGAGCCAGCACCCTGATTTCAGCCTGTGGGCCCAGAGCAGAGGACCCAACTGAGCCACACTGTGCCTGGACTTCTGACTCAAAGAACTGAGATGATAGACAGGTGTTGTTTTAAGCCGCTAAGTTTGTGATAATTTATTACGGCAACCACAGGAAACTAATACAAACCCCACATTCTCTTGAGGCCACAATGCTCTCCGTAATTCACCTAAAACTCTAGTTCCTGAGAGTTAATAACAACAAAAGATGACTAAGATCATCACACCACCTTCAAGAACTAGATAGAATGAGAAAGTAGAATAACTATGTTTAACTCCCAGGGTCCAATATAACCTGGGGGTTCTCTCAGTTTCTTTCCTTTATCTTTCTGATGACACTCATTTGCCTTGTGGGGGAGGCAACTGAAAGATGCAATGGCCATGCTCACTTGCACAAGCTCAGAGCCTGGACTTCTCACTATCCCAACGATGCTGCTTCCACAGCGGATGGGTGCCACTCCCTGCTGTGACCAAGGATGCAGCTAGAAAGGGGGCCCCAATGAAACAAACAAACAAACAAATAGATTGACTGACTGAGACAGGGTCTCACTCTGTCGCCCAGGCTAGAGTACAGTGGCATGATCATAGCTCACTGCAACCTCAAACTCCTGGGCTCAAGTGATCCTCCTGCCTTAGCCTCCCAAGTAGTTGGAGTACAGGTGTAAGCCACCATGCCCCGCTAATTTTGTGTGTGTGGTGTGTGTGTGGAGACAGGGTCTTACTATGTTGCCCAGGCTGGTCTCAAACTCCTGGCCTCAAGCAATGTTCCTGTCTCGGCCTCGGGAAGTGCTAGGATTACAGGCCATGAAATATAAAGAACCTTATTCTGTTTAAGCTCTACTCTAGCTCAGATTAGGAAAGGCAGAAAGTCACACGAGCGCAGGGGGTGTCGTGGGGGGAAGGAGAGAGATCATATGATCATCTCAGTAGATGCAGCAAATCTCACATCTTAGGGTAAACTATGAAAAGTGTCCCTTTTGAGATCAAGGCAAGGATACCCACACACCATTTTTACTGGACTCGGCACTGGAGGTTCTAGTCAATGAATTAATATGGTAAGAAAAAGAAATAAAAGGACTGGGAAGGCAGAAACATTAGTGTTAGTATCTATGGAGAATATAATTGTTTCCATAGCTACAAGTCCAAGAAATAGCTACAGATATGTTATTAGAATAAATAAGTTTTGCCAGGTTGTTGGCTGTAAATATACACAAATCAGCTGTATTTCTATTAATATACACCATATCCAACATAAAACAAAATTTAAGGAAAAAAAATCCACCATTATAATAGCATCAAAATGTTAAATTTTTAGCAGTATATCTAACAAAAGATGTGCATGTCTCCCATGTAGAAAACATTAAGAGAAATTAAAGAAGATCCCAATAAACAAATGTGTACCATGTTCAGGAACTAAAAGGTCAACACTGTACAAATGTCAATTCCCAAGTTGATCTAGAACTCAATGCACTCCCAATCAAAATCTCAACTCTTCTCTGATGGCTGAGAGGGGTAAAAAATTTTTCCTCTTTTTCTTGTGGTGAGATACACATAACATAAGATGCATCATCTTAACCATTTTTCAGTGTATAGTTGTCCGCATTAAACACTAGTTCCCCATGCCTCCTCCTCCAGACCCTGGCAGCCACCACGCTACTTTCTGTCTCTGTGGTTTTGACGATTCTAAGTACAGGAGGTAGAATTTAACAAGACAACTCTAATGTTAACATGGAGATGTAGAGCACCAAGAAGAGCCTAAATACTCTAGATCAGGGGTCAGCAAACTACAACCATGGGCCAGCTGTCTCTTCTTATAAATAAAGTTTTATTGAAACATAGACATGCCTTTACACTTTGGCTGCTTTCCCATTACAATGGCAGAATTAGATAAATGTAAAAGAAACCACAGGGCCTGCAAGCCTAAAATATTCTCTATCTGGCTCTTTAAGAAAAAGTTTGTCAACCCCTGCTCTAGGTTGTAGAGCATTCTGCAATGATAAAACATTCTTTATTTGTGCTTACCATTATAGTAGCCACTAGTCACATGTGCCTACTGAGTACATGAAATGTGGCTACTGGGACTGTGAAACTGAATTTTTAACTTAATTTTATTTTGATTAATTTAAATTTAAATATAGTGCCCTATTGGGCAGAACAGCTCCGGAATCTAGCAAGAGAATAGTACGGAGACTTATTTTATATTAACTAGTTAATATAACCAGTTAATTAAGACAGTGTAGTAGTAGAACCTTCTAATCAGTATATGAGACCAACAAATACACACACAGGAATAACTGATTTACAATAAACGTGACTCTGCTAAGTAGGGAGAAAAGTCTTTTCAATAAACAGTATTGGGACAACTGGATATCTAAACACAAAAAAAGACATTTCATATCATACACAAAAATAAATTCCATATAGTATAAGCAAAATACAGTATATCCATTCAATGTAATACTGTTCAACAATAAAAAGGAATGAACTACCGAAAAGAATAGTTAGAAGAAAAAAGACTGACACTATTGAGCTTGGCAAGGATGTGGAACAACTGAACCACTCATACATTGATGGTAAAGACTGGTACAATCACTTTGGAAAACTGGTAGGATCTACAAAAGCTGAGCATGCGGACAAAATATGAGTCAACAGTGTCACTCTCAGCTATATGACGAAACGAAAAAAGTACACATGTGCTCCTAGAGTCATGCACAGAAATGTTCAGAACCACCTTCTTTACAATTGCTATAAACTGAAAACAGCTCATGTATAACAGAAGAATGGATAAATGAATGTAGCATATTCGTATAATGAAATACTTCATAGCAACAAAAACAAATAAATAACAACTACAGGCAACAACATGGATGAATCTTACAAACCCGATGTGGAACAAGAGCATCCAGAGAATAAATGAATGGACTTAACAAAAAAAAAATAGGCAAAACCAAATTACAGTGTTTCGGGAGGCATGCTTAAGTAGTAAAGCTCTGAAGGAAAGCACAGAAAAGGAGGCTAAAGAGAACGACAACTTAATGCAATGTAGAATCCTGGACTGAAGTCAAGGTTTTTTTTTTTTTTTAAAAAGTAAACATGTAGGACATAAGTAAGACAGCTGGCAAAATCTGAATATCAACCAACTGTATATGAGATGACACTATTCTATCCATAGTAAATTTCCTGAATCTGATAACTGTATTGTAATCATATAAGAGAATGTCTTTGTTCTTAGAGGATACATGAGTAAAGGGTCCTGTCTTCAATTTATTCTCAGATAGTTCAGCAAAAATAATTACAATAAGGGGGGATAGAAAAAATAAAGCAATTGTGGCAAATATTAACTAGAAAATATTGATGAAGGGTAACTGAGTGTTTACTGTATTCTCGCAACCGGAAGTTTCCATTTTTTTTCAAAATAATAACAAAAAGTATCAAATAAAAAAAACAAAAAAACAAAAGACCTAACTCTCACATATGTCTGTATTAAGGGTACCTTGTGGGATGAAAGCAGACCAAGGGGGTAAACAAAGAGGGGCTTCTAAGGGAACGGCTATGTTCTGCTTCCTAACCTGGGTACAGGTTACACAGATACACATTTGTGTTCTGCGCATTTTTCTACAGGTGTGCTATATTTCACAATTTAAAATGAAAATGTTTATATGCTCTTTTTCTTCCCAGCATACATCCTAACATTAAGTAAGTATAATGTGCAGTTATCTGCCTAATGTCTGGATTACCCTCTTAACTAAAAGTCTTACGTGGGCAGAGACCATGTTTCTCTTATTCACCACTGTCTGAAACAAAGTAGGCAATAATATTTGTTGAATGTATAAAGAAATTACAAAAAAATCTCACTTCTAAGGAATCTATCATAGAGATATAATCAGAGATGTGGGTTAAGGATTTGTGAACAAAGATGTTCTGAGTAAAATCTTGGCAGCAAGATTAACGCTTACCAGGGATTAAGTAAGTAAATTATGGCCTTCTAATACAAGGGAATATTGTGTAGTCAACATAAGGCATGTGTTGAAAGAATATTTAAAAACAGAAGGCAGAGGAAAGGTTTATGAATTTTTAAATTTTTCAATTTTTTTCCAATTTTTAAAAATGTGATAAAATACACATAACATAAAATTTACCACCTCAACCATTTTTAAGCACATTAAGTTATATTAAGTACATTCACACTGTTGTGCAACCATCACCACTACCATCCATCTCCAGAACTGTTCTAATCCTGCAAAATTAAAATTCTGTCCCCACTAAACAACTCTCCATTCCCCTTTCCACTCCCCTAGGTGGCCACCATTCTGCTTTCTGTCTCTACGAATTTGACTGCTCTAGGAACCTCATATAATTAGAATCATACAGTATTTACCCTTTTTGTGACTAGCTTATTTCACTTAGCATAATGTCCTCAAGGTTCCTCTATATTATATGTCAGAAATTCCCTCCTTTTTAATGCTGAATAATATTCCATTAAATGGACAGATCACATATTGCTTATCCATTCTCAACAGACACATTTCTTCTACCTGTTGGCTATTGTCAATAACACTGCTATGAACGTGGGTATACAAATATCTGAGACTCTGTTTTCAATTGTTTGGGGTATATACCCAGAAGTAGAATTGCTGGATCATATGGTAATTCTATTTTTAATTTTTTGGGGAACAATTGAACTTCTCCATAGTGGCTGCACCATTTCACATTCCTACCAATAGTACACAAGGGTTCCAATTTCTCCATATCTTTGTCAACAATAATTTTCTGTTTTTTATTTTTTAAATAGCTAAGGACTCATGCATTTTTAATTTTTAAAAAATCAGAACACAGAACTATAAATGTTATAATCCCAATCTCATTTTCTTTTTTTCTAGAGACAGGGTCTTACTCTCTCTCCCAGGCTGGAGTGCAGTGGCTCAATCATAGCTCACATAGCCTTGAACTCCAGGGCTCAGGCAATCCCTCTGCCTCAGTTTCCCAAAGTGTTGGGATTACAGGAATGAGCCACCACATCTGGCCTCATTCTCATTTTCAAAACACGAGATTTACATACACAAGGAAAAAAGTTTGGAAGGAAAGCAAAATGACGTTAAGTAAGGCCATATGTCAGGGGAAAAATATGGAAAAGTATAAAGAATATACTTCATACTTTATACTTTTATACTTTTCCATATTTTTCCCAGTTATCTGCCAAGAGAATGTATTCTTTAGATAACAAAGTTACTGAAAAATTCACTTATTTATGACTATTCCTTACTTAATTTAGCCCTATATGACTATAGAAAAATTAATAAATCATGGTAGAGTAAGATTAAATTCCTTTCAGGTATTTTAATTACCAAAAGGCATCTGTTGTCGGCATAAAAGAAATTTTTTAACTCAAAACAGAATTTCAAAGAAGAATGCAGATACAGGCACAAAATCAAAGCAAAGTTATGTCTAAAGTTGTTCATAACAAATATTCTTAAAAAGAAAATTGAGAAAATTATCTACATAGTCAATGGCAAAAAAGGGAACCTTTCATCAGCTATGTGGCTTCTTTTCAGCAAATGTTTTGAACCATCATTGTCTAGTCAATAGTTTTTTCTTCTATCTCAAGAAAAGAAAGCTTTTCTCCAATGCAATCTTACTCAAAATCCTGTACAAATCAGAAAAGTAACGTTTCTCCACCTAAGGCAGAGGCTAGGATCCAGCTCAGCCTACGCTAAACCCTTGTAAATCACTGCTATATAACCTGAGCGCTGCAGAAAAAAATAGTATGAAAGGCAAAACAACTATCTTGAACTGCTGCATCCAGTATATATAAGCTGTTTCTTATGCCATTATCCAGACTGACAAGATATTCTGGGGACATTTTCTCCATCCCCTATTAAGAATCAACACGCACACATACACACACACTGTACCCTATCACCATGTATAGTTTATGCTAAAAAAACTGAGCACCAGTTCCCTTTACCTGGAGCAGTGGATCTCACTGGTGGGGTCTTTCTCTTTGCCAAGAAGTTTCTCAGTTGGGCCTGTTTCATGGTGGACAGTTTAGCTGTAAGAAATTCATGATAAATGCTTAAGACTTGGTTTTTAAGATGTCAGTAGTTGGAAGAGAATAAAGAAAACTAAAAGACTAGGAAAGAAGCATTTACCTGGTACTCTGGGCAAGGGTTTGGTGTGAGTTTCTATGGTGGTTTTCAACAAAGCATTGCGAAGGCTTTCAAGATCACTGTCAAAACTGAAACAGGACAGTGTTATGCACAGACCGATCTGAGGCTGTGGGGGTATACTATTCTTCTAAATATAAATGTAAGAGATGAGAGCATTCCCAATAGATAAATATGCCAGTTGACCAACTGAGACACTCAATCCCAAAGGAGACCGCAACCTCAGTATTATATACCACCACCATGCTAAACACACCACTATGGAGTCTCAGTATAAAGGGCAATTACAATCTACACATTTGTCCTAAAAGCAGAATCACAAAGTCACCTTGGTAAAAAGTGTCTAAGGGTAAACTGTCTACTTGCCAGAGAATGAAAGTCCCCACACTGAAGCAGAGCAGCAAATCTGGGCTTCAGACACAAGTCAGTCAGCCTGATCCTACCAGCTGATTTTCAGCAACACAACACCACCATTACTGTAGTATCTGCTGGGATACACTGAGCACCTGTTTCATCTGGCAGAATACTAGGTGCTTTACAGACTTAATTTAACTCTCCAACAATCTCATGAGGCAGGTATTATCACTCCTGTTTTTTAGGCAAAGGAACAAAGGATCAGAGAGGGTGAGGAACCTGATCAGGATCACAAAGGTAACAGAGAGCAGTCACTTTCAAACCCACATCTGAACTACTCTAAGATTGCTCCACATTACTCCCCAAATTATTTATTCATGCATTTATTCAACCATATTTATTGAGTGTAAGTTATGTGCACACCTGTGAGTGCTGCTCTGGGAAGGAACGGCCGAGGGAAGGCTCCATGGGGAAGTTTGGTTATACAGACGGAGCTGCTGGAGGCTATCCACCAGGTGATTCAAGCGCTTCCTCTGCTGGTTGATGATTTCCCGGTTGTTGGCGAGGGTGTTAAATAGTGTCTCTCGCTCTGGCACGAGCAGGTGCCTGTTGACAGCAATTAGAAGAGAATTAAATGTGAATGGTTTAAGTAAAAGAACGCTCTACGATAAAAATAAACTACAACAATAGCAGTGAAAACAATAAACTGGAGAAAGGGCAATTCATATAAATCAAGTGTAGGCATTTCAGAAATCTAATATTTTAGGGCTGATCTGTTTTTCGAATTTTTTATGGACACTTCGTGCTCTCACAGCGTATTGCATTCTTTTCCTTCTAGAAAATATGTGGCATAAAACCAAATATCTAGCGATCAAAGACTAGACTGAAAAGTCTTCCCATTCCTTTGCCATCATTCCTCTCATCCTTTTAATGATCCACACTAATTAGAAATGTTTTCTCAAAAGAAAATTTGGAACATATAATATAAAAAAGTGTAAAGGAAAATTTCCTCTTAATCCTACCTTGCAGATATTACTGAATATTTTGATAAATCTATTTACTTCTAGTCTCTTTTCTATGTACCCTCCAAATTGGGACTTTTGTCTCACTTTTTACTTATTTTATATTTTATATATTGCATCATAATTACTGTGATATAATTATATATTTTATGTAACAAAGAAAATATATTTAATACAACTTTTTTGAGACCATGCTATCCAATGGTTACAAAGTATTCTGTAGTAAGAAAAAAATTAGGTTTAATGCAATTTTTCAATCATAAATTATGCTAGAATATAAATTCTTTTATGTAAATTACTGTGAGCATCACTTGTTATTTCCGTAGAAAAATTTACTAGAAGTAGAATGACTATGTCAAAAAGAATGAATGTATGTAGAGATTTTTATACCTGCTCATAAATCGCTTTTTAAAAAAGGCAACAGCAATATCTACTCCAACCCACTGTGGATGAGAGATCTCGCTCACCTTTGTTTTTTCTTTTGTTCCAGATGCCGATCCCATTCCAAGTCTAGAACATCATTCACATCTTGGACAGCAAATTTCACATACTGATGAAGGCGCCGAATTTCCTACAAAAAAAATTAAAAGGCAAATGACTCATTTTTCTGGTAGCTTGGGGTAAGATCTATCAAAACAGTCAAAATAGCCGGGCGCGGTGGCTCACGCCTGTAATCCTAGCTCTCTGGGAGGCCGAGGTGGGCGGATCATTCTGAGCTCAGAAGTTCGAGGCCAGCGCTGAGAAAGAGTGAGACCCCACCTCTACCAAAAAATAGAAAGAAATTAATTGGACAGCTAAAAATATATATGGAAGAAATTAGCCGGGCATGGTGGCGCATGCCTGTAGTCCCAGCTACTCGGGAGGCTGAGACAGTAGGATTGCTTGAAACCAGGAGTTTGAGGTTGCTGTGAGCTAGGCTGACGCCACGGCACTCGCCCCAGGCAAGAGAGTGAGACTCTGTCTCTAATAAAACAAAAAAACAAACAATCAAACAATAAATACAGTCAAAATAATTCGGAAATATTTCTATTTTGGGAACCATAATGAACAAGGAAAACATAATAGGTTTTAATATAATCATTAAAATCTTATAATTAAAGTGAAAAACAGAGAATTAACTTAATAGTGTGATGGGGTAGTGGTACAAAGAAAAGGGAAACAGAAGGGGTGTGTCTGCCTCGGGCCCCTGGGGAACAAATGTTCTTGCTTAGTTCTCACTTTTCAGTTCTTGTAAAATATCTCAACATGGTCTGGGAATTTTCCACTGCATTCTGGTACTCAGACAGTACCCCCATTTAGTTTTTGCTCTCCCATCCATGAAATTAACTATAATATAGACAAAATTACAGTACAAAACAAGGTTGAAAATAATTCTGAACCTATCTATTCACAGAATAGAACATATAAGTCATCCTCCAATTGAGAAATACTCATTTGTTCTTAAAAACAAAAAATAGTACAAGCAATAAAAACTAAATTTATCATTATTGAAATTCTTAACTATTTAACTTATTTTAGGCCTACAACAATTGTCTTTAAATTTTAGGTCATTGTTAATCTTCTTGGCTATGCAATTTGACTCTCAAAAATTAAAAGTAGAGCCAGGTATTGTGGTGTGTGCCTGTAGTCCCAGCTACTCGAGAGATGTAGAGTCAGGAGGATCGCTTGAGCCCAGGAGTTGCAGGCTGTAGTGCACTATGATCATGCCGCCTGTGAACAGCTACTGCACTATAGCCTGGGCAACATAGCGAGATCCTATCTTTAAAAAAAAAAAAAAAGATTAAAAAGATGAAATAGTCAATTAAGAATATATACAAATGAAGATAAAGTGCTACACACTAAGAAAAGATCTTTACATATGTATAAAGATCTTACTATGTTTAAATGTATTTTCAAAATTATTCGTGGATAAGGGTCTATGTCCCAACTGAAAAAGAGAAAATATCATTTAAAAGGAGCCAAACTGATTCAAGTGCAGTAGCACTGACTTTAGTAGCCAAATATAAATTTCTACTCAATACTTGATGATACAGGGGTTCTTTCCTTTGACCATTTATATGTGATCACACCTCCGCATTATCTGATGCTGTTTCTTTCGAATGCCCTCCCAACTGTGTCCACCAGCAAAAATCAATTCTTCTTTTAAGGCCTATCACAAATATTTCCTTTTAGCCAGGCGAGGTGGCTCATGCCGGTAATCCTAGCATTCTGGGAGGCCAAGGTGGGAGGATTGCTTCAGGTCAGGAGTTCGAGACCAGCCTGAGCAAGAGCAAGACCCCGTCTCTACAAAAAATAGAAAAAAAATTAGCCAGGTGTATGGTGTGCGCCTATAGTCCCAGCTACTCCAGAGGCTGAGGTAGGAAAATCACTTGAACCCAGGAGTTTGTTGCTGTGAGCTAGGCTGACACCATAGCACTCTAGCCCAGGTGACAGAGCAAGTCTCTGTTTCAATAAACAAACAAACAAACAAAAAAAACAACAACCAAAATACCCCAAATACTTCCCTTCTGTGGCTTAGCTGTTCCCTTACCTGTGGTCCCATAGCAACACATCTCACATCAAATTTATATGTTCATCCTTCTCACTGTCACTCACATAGCTGTAGGAACTGTACATTGTAGCCTAGCCATTAAGAGCACAGGCTCTGGAGGCAGACTGCTCAGGTCCAAGGTTACAGGATTTGTTAGTGGCAAACCCCGGGCAGTTTCAGTTATCTTGGTTTCCTCATCTTTGCTTTGCACCTAGTAGGCCCTCAATGTATGCTACCTATTATTATCTACTTAGCACCATGAAAAAATTTCCTTTCGAATGGGGACAGTGTCTCCCAAAAGCTGTATGCTTTCCTCTTAGTTTGGCAATAGAGCAAGAGTTTGAAAAGGCACGTAGGAAGAACACGTAAGTAGGATGCAGCGTGGCTGCCTATAATTTGATGAGCAGTAGGCGGGCAGTCAGCACTCGGTTGCTAAGAAAGGCAACATCCACAGTGGAGGGAGGCTGCATCAAGAATACCAGAGGGCTGTGGAAAACAGCAGGGGCTCCTCAACCTTTCTGGGAGAAGGGGCCATTTCTCTCATTTTCCAGCTGTCAGTAAGTTTCATCCCAAGTATGGGAAGAAAACGGTGGGAACAGTAAAGTCCACAGCCTCCAATTCCTTAAAGCAGAAGGAACTCATCACACCCACAGTCCCCAGGTCTAGAGTGAGGAAGACCAGAGCTGCTTATGCACCCTGCCCACCAGGACTCTAGGCAAACGTGAGAGGGTGGAAGAGGATCCCCTCACTAAGGCTAGCGACACAACGATTTTGGATAAACTCAAAGATGGAAAACAAAATTAGATTAGCTTGAGCAGAGACTAAGCATAATTAAGAATTAATGAGAAAAGCAAGTTTTCTACAGTACGGCAGACAGGAAAGAGCCCAGGCAGATAGAGGTTTCAATTCTGGTTCCACTCTTACTAGCCAGCCAACGTGACCTTGGGTGAACTACTTAGCCTAGGAAACTCAATTTCCTTTTCTGTATGATGGGATCATAACTCTTACCTTGCAGAGCAGCTGGCTTTGAAGACTAGAAACAATGCATAAAGACACCGAGCAGATTACCTGGCACTCAAGAAATAGTTGCTACTTTAACTGTTATTATTCATGACTTGATTTATGAATGTATGTTTCAGTAGAGTACTCTCTGTTAAATTTAAGGTTTAATAAAGAATTCTATTTTTTTAATAAAAAAATTAAGGATAAAAGTGTGCCCTTTTCTTTGCCACAGTCAAGGAAGTTTATGGAAAGTGTGGTACATTATAAGCAGAAAATCAACAACTTCATGAGGGGCCATCATCCAAATCCATACCCATAAAAAGAGCAACTGCTACATTAGTTTGTTTTAAATCTTTTCAATAACTTTAAATTGATTCTCCTACCTGAAGCTGAGCTTCACTCTTGGGATCCAGTGGTCTTTTGTAAAGTAAATGGAGATATCCAGAGTCACAATTTCTCTCATTCTGTTCTCGGGCTTCTTCAACACCAGCAAAGCCCTCGAGTAAAGTTGTTTTCAGGGTACTTATATCTCCGTGAAGAGACTAGAGAAGGTACAAGAAGGTACTGATACCAAAAAAGTCTTATTTCCATGCAATAAAACCTTTCTGTGTAGATCAAGGAAGATGGTATTTTCTCAAATATTTAACAAGATGAATATCTGAATATATTTAAGTCATGTAAAAAAGAGAATTTCACTGCTTGGAAAGAAAAGATAACTAATTTTTAAAAAATTATTTTTTGTCCTCATTAAAAAGCACATATTCTAATGATTGAAAACTCAGAAAATATAAAAGTATTGACAGTACACATAATCCTACTACCTGAAGACAATCACTGCTATCAGTCTAGAGAAATTTCCTCTTTCCAGGCATGTTATTTAAGACTAGACCGTGGAAACAGACTGTTGAAATGGGATCCTGGCACTACCACTCACTAGATGGGTGACTTCCCACAAATGACTTAATCTTTCTAAGCCTCGATTTCCTGTCTTACATAATAGAGAGTGCACTAGTACACACGACACAGAAGGTGGTAAGATTCAGTGAGAAAATACAGGTAAAGTGTTTAGCACAGTGGCTGGGGCACACAGTAAGTAGTAATAATAGTAGCAATAAATAACACTATTAACAACAAATATTTAACATTTTTAAACTGCATATGCTCTAAAATATTCTGCTTTTCTTTTTTACCTAACACTACCAAAGATACTAAGTTTTCAAGTATACCTAAACTAAATTAACCATAATAAACTTTTACAGAGTACCTATGTATCAAAGGGTAAAAATTATTATTATTATGGCATCTTACATATGGGAAAACTGAAACAGTGGCTAGATTAACTTGCCCAAAATCACATAATTCATTACTGAGTGCTGAAGATAGGATCTGAACTCAGGTATTTCTAGGTAAACTACTCAGCCACATAAAAAACATATAAACACACAGCGGTGGTCCTTGAAGAGATAAGGTATATGTGCTCACGGAATACTAGAACAATTTCTAAAAATGCAACTCAAATCAGAAAAAACATCCATAAACACAAACCTCCGTAGTCTCTTTAATTTCCAGAAGGAAGGTGTGCAGGTCACCTGACTCTGTCCGCAGCATCTTCATCTCCTCAGAAGTGCCCACCTGGAAACAGGCTTTGGAAGTTCGGGCTTTCAACTCTTCCAGCTCCTTCTGAAAATGTGCAATCTGTACAAGCCACAAATGAGGAACCACTCAGGCTGAATGGCACGTGGTTATGTCACTGCTACTGTGCTTACTAACAGCTCAGACTCCTGGAACGGGCCAAGCTTCAATGTGGAATAAACTAGTCATGTTGGGAGTCTGTACTCAGAGCCATCCAAATCTCACTATCAGAACTATTTCTGGAAAAAAATCCTTAGGAAACAAATTTACCTCCTCCCCAATTCCAGCCATCACAGGATCTGAATCTTTCCACTGATTTCCCTGCTTTTCTGTAACAGGAGGCTGGAGTGACTTTGCCTGAAATGGAAGGCAAAAGGTTTAAAAATGGATCCTATAAGTTACGGCTTCTAGAAGCAATCACATCAGTGCCTACCACAGAGAGCGGCACTCTCATAATACAGTCATTATTCCATCATTCATTCTTTTGAACCCGTATTTACTGGGTCTGTACTTTGTATAAGGTACATTTTAGACAGTAGAGATAGAGGTGAATTAGATACCATACTCTACTGGAACTTACCTTCTAATGAGACAAGATCCATAATAAAAAGTAAACACACCAAGTAATTTCAACTGGTGAATAAAAAGGAAAACATAAGGAATATAAATGGGGGCATCACTTCAGATGAGATGGCCAAGAAAGCCCTCCTGAGGGCTGCCATCTGAAAAAAGGCTGCAGGAAGTAGGGAAGGAAACTACGGGAAGACCTAGAGGAAGCACCTCCCAGGCAGTGAGAAGATCAAGTACAAAGACCCTAAGGTAGGAGAGACCTTGGTATGTCTGAGGCAAAGAGAAAAAGTAAATGCAAGTTCTGTGATATCAGGGTGGGCATTGGAGGGGGCAGGATGGGATCAGGGAGGCAGGCAGGGGCAGGTCATGTGAGGCCACACCAAGGGGTTTGGATGCTATTCTAGGTGTGTTGGAAAGCTACTACTGGTGTTTTAGGAGAGTTTAAGTGACGATTTGATTTATGATTTAAAAGAGCCCTATTATTGCGACCTAGAGAAGGCAGTAAAAGCAGTCAAGAGGTTAATGAGGTGAGAGATGCCAATGGCCTAACACAGGACACCAGCAGAGGGACAGAGTTATGTGCTTATGACACAGCAGAGGGTGGAGCGGACGAGATCCCCTGCTAGTCTGGACTTGGCGTGGGTGCTATTAAAGGACAGAGAGGAATCCAGGATGCTTTGGAGCTTGGGGCTTGTGCTGGAGAAGGATAGTTTCCGGGGAGACAGAAATCAAGAGTTCTGCTTTAGAGATGTTATCATTTGAGGTACCTTTTAGATTATTTGATAGCTACATCAACTAACATTAGCGAGGTCTTAGATTGATTGCATCAGCATTCATTAAAACAACAAACACTGGCTGGGTGGCTCGTGCGTGTAATTCAAGTGCTCTGGGAGGTTAAGGTGGGAGGATCACTTGAAGCCAGGAGTTCAAGACCAGCCTGAGCAATATAGTGAGATCTCTATCTCTACAAAAAAAAAGTTTTGGTTTTTTTTTTTGAGAATGCACCTCATTCTGTCACCCAGGTAGAGTATAGTATCATCATCATAGCTCACTGCAACCTCAACTCCTGGTTCAAGCGATTCTCCTGCCTCAGCCTCCTGAGTAGCCTGGACTACAGGTGTGCACCACCACACCTGGGTAATTTTTTGATTTTTTTGTAGAGATGGGGTCTCACTCTTGCTCATGCTGGTCTCAAACTCCTGGTCTCAAGCAATCCTCCTGCCTTGGCCTCCCAGAGTGCTAGGATTATAGGCGTGAGCCACTGTGCCCGGCCAAAAATTTTTTAAAAAGTTAGCCAATGTAGTGTAGTGGTGCTACGCTACAGTGTTTTATTGAGACTGTCTCAACAAAACAAACAAAAACCAAAAATACATCACCACCCCAGAAACCAGCAAACATTTTTTTCACAAATATTGTGTCACATATCATGCCACAAATGTGAACTGTAACCTGGGTGTTTACTGTGTGTCCAGGATGGGTGCATGTTGGGATTGCGGGGAGCTGCGAGAGATCAGTTAAGGGGACAGAGAAGGAAAAGATGTGACTCCTGTTCTCAGGGCACTCAGATAATCAGATGGGAAAACTGACATACAATTTTCTTTACATTAAACCATTAAAATACACTGAGATGATAGACTGCAGATTTAAATATGAAAAGTAAAATAATAAAGCTTTTAGAAAAACGTGGGAAAGTATCTTTTTGACCTTGGAATAGAAAATGATTTCTAAAATAAGACATGAGAAGCACTAATCATAAAGAAAAAAACTGATATACTCAACTATATTAAAATTAAGAACTTGTTCAAAAGAAAACATGAAAAGAATTAACAGGCAATTAATTCACAGTGAGAAAGTATTTGCAGTGTGTGTGTGTGTGTGTGTGTGTGTGTGTGTGTGTGTGTGTGTGTCTCTCTGTCTGTCTGTCTGTCTCCAGGGAATTCTCAAAAATGAAGAAGAAAAAGCCAGACAGGGCCGGGCGCAGTGGCTCATGCCTGTAATCCTAGCACTCTGGGAGGCCAAGGCAGGCGGATCGTTTGAGCTCAGGAGTTTGAGACCAGCCTGAGCAGGAGCGAGACCCCGTCTCTACTAAAAAAAAAAAAAAAAAAAACAACAAAAAGAAATTAGCTGGACAACTAAAAAAATATATACATATAAAAAAAAAATTAGCCGGGTATGGTGGCACATGCCTGTAGTCCCAGCTACTTGGGAGGCTAAGGCAGAAGGATTGCTTGAGCCCAGGAGTTTGAGGTTGCTGTGAGCTAGGCTGACACCACGGCACTCACTCTAGCCCAGGCAACAAAGTGAGACTGTTTCAAAAAAAAAAGGAAAAAGCCAGACAATGCAACAGAAAAATAGTAGACTAGAGACATGAACAGACACTGCATAAAATAAAATATCCAAATGGCCATACGGAAAAAAGGCTCAATTTTGCTAGTCATTAGGGAAATACAAATTAAAACCACAAAACACAAGAATGAAAGATGAAAAATACCAAGATTGGTGAGGATGTGGAGCCGCTGGAAGTCTCACACACTGCTGGTAAGAATCTACTAAAGAGGAAAATATGCACAGTTTATGACCCAGCAATTTAACTCCTAGACATATGCCCCAAAGCAATGTGTGCATATGTTCATTGGAAGATATCAACTAGAATGGTCATAGCAACACTATTCAGAATAGCTTAAACCCAGAAACAATGCAAGTGCTCATCAAGAATGGAGTGAATATTTTAACAGTCACACGATGAATTTCATACAGGAACGACATGGATAAATCTCACAAACATGACATCGAACAAAATAGACAGGTATAAGAATACATACAGTATGATTCCATTTTATAGAAAGTATGAGCAAGCTAAACACATCTATGCTGTTCAAAATCACGATAGTGGGTACCCTCTGGCAAGGGTGAGTGACCAGAAGGGGACACGTGAGGGGGACTCTGCGGTTCCGGTAAATTTCTGTTTCTGGATCTGGGTGCTAGTTACTAAAGTGGGTTGAATTGGTGACAATTCACCAATCTGTATCACATGCATTCCTTTCTATGTGTATCATATGTCAATAAAAATTAAATAAATTGCTCTTATGAGTATAAAAGTATTCAAACCTCACACTTTGGTATTTCCTATCACACAGTCCTAATTTCTATTTCTAAGGTCTGAATTCTAAACTATCAAAATCCGTTTTAATATGCATGCATAGGGCAATAAATTAACAAACACAATCATTCTAAGTTGAATTTAAACATACCTGGGGAGAGCCTGACTTTGCCACTGCAGGGGTTATCCTGGGTGATTTCTGTACCATTGAGGGCACTGGGCTTGGACAGCCCTGAGCAGATCGTCCTGCTTGAAGAAGAAGTCAGTTAAAACAGACAGTATTTATTCCCATTATTTCTCCCATCACAAATGTCCTTTCCCCAAATCTAAGGAATATAAGTTATGCATCGTCCCTGGCCCCACTTTTATGATCTTTATTAAAGAGTGATAACCACCAGTTGTTTCAGCCTCTATTTCAAGATAATAAAAAAACACATATATTAAAATTTCAGAGCCAGGGGTGGTGGCACCTGTCTGTAGTCCAGCTACTTGGGAGACTGAGAAGGACTGCTTGAGGCCAGGAGTTCAAGGCTGCAGTATGCTATGCTTACGCCTGTGAATTGATACTGTACTCCAGCCTGGGTGACAGAACAAGACCCTGTCAATCAATCAATCAATCAGTAAATCTCGTAGATGTGAAATCCTTTTAGAAAGCAAATAAAATTGGAGGGTCTCTGACATAGGTATGTGTATTTGCGTGCAGGGCCCAGAAGGCTGGCCATTTGGCGCATCCTTATTCCCCAGAAGCTCCAGGTGCACTTCTGGAAAGTGGGCAGCAAAGATTAAAAATCACTAGACTAGAACACAAATCCCCATCATCACCTTGTGAGAATTCACAGGGTCTTCAGGACCCTCTTGGAAGCTTCTAAGACAAGACTCTAATGTTGCACATTAGAGTCACCTAGGGAACTTTCTAAAAACAAGCATACCAAAGTCATACCAAGCCTCATCCCCAGGGAGTCTGATTAAAATGCTAGGGAGTGGATCCCCCAGTAAGTCTAGTGCGACTGAGATTCGGTAACTTAGGGCCTTCGAACTTTGAGAATTCAACAATGGCAATGGTGGGTAGGGAGATGTGGAAAGAAAGCCAATGTGCATTATGGTTCAAGTTTTCTCCCCTGAACTGCAAAGAGATGTGAAAAGACCAGGACAGTGTTTCTTAACCTCTTGAGTCACAGACAGATGTGACCCAGAGTCTGATGAAAAGACCTGGAATGTGGTGACTCTGGCAAACTTCCCAAGGCAACCCTTTCCCCTGAACGACAGGTAAAGAGCAAAGATTTCAGGAATTTTACAGCTCATCTGTTCAATATTTACCAAAATAAAATTATTCCTGACACTCAAAAATCGTACGGCTGCCCAAATATATCTGGGTAGGTAACATCACTGGCATTCATGAAAATACAGGCATGCTTCAGAGATACTGTGGCCTGGTTCTAGACCAACGCAATAAATAAAGTATTGTAATAAAGCAAGTCACACAAAATTTTTGGTTTCCCAGTGCATATAAAAGATATGTTTACACTATACTGTAGTCTGTTTAGTGTGCAATAGCATTATGTCTGAAAAAACAACGTACTTATTGTACATTAACTAAAAAATACTTTACTGTTAAAAAATGCTAACAATCATCCCAGCCTACACTGAGCTACAATCCTTTTGCTGTTGGAGGGTCTTGTCTCTATGTTGATGCTGCTGACGGATGAGGGTGGTGGTTGCTGAAGGTTACGGTGTCTGTGGTGACTTCTTAAAGTAAGACAATGAATTTTGCTGCATTGACTGACTCTTCCTTTCTCAAACGATTTCACTGTAGCACGAGATGCTGTTTGACAGCATTTTACCCACAATAGAACTTCTTTAGAGTCAATGCTCTCTCAAACCCTGCTGCTGCTTTAGAAACTAAGTTTATGTAATATTCTAAATCCTTTGCTGACATTCTAACAGCATCTTTACCAGGAGTAGATTCCATCTGAAGAAACCACTTTCTTTGCTCTTCCATAAGAAGCAACTCCTCATCTGTTCAAGTTTGATCATGAGATGGCAGCAACTCAGTCCCATCTTCAGGCTCCACTTCTAATTCCAGTTCTCTTGCAATTCCCATCCCATCTGCAGTTACTTCCTCCACTGAAATTGTGAACCCCTTCAGAGTCATTCATGAGGGCTGGAATCAACTTCTTCCAGACTCCTGTTTATGTGTATATTTTGATCTCCTCCCAGGAATCACCAATGTTAATGTCATCTAGAATGGTATTCTTTCCAGGTTTTCAATTTACTTTGGTCAGTTCCGTCAGAAGAATTACTATCTATGGCTCCTATAGCCTTACAAAATGTATTTCTTAAATAATAAGACTTGAACATCAAAATTACTCCTCGATCCATAGGCAGCAGAATGGATGCTGTTAGGAGGCATGAAAACACTCATCTCTTTATATATTTCCATCAGACCTCTAGGGTGACCAGGAACATTGGCAATGAGCAGTAATATGTTGAAAGAAATCTTTTGTTCTGAGCAGTAAGTCTCAACAGTGGGCTTAAAATATTAAGTAAATCATGCTGTAAACAGATATGCTGTCATTTAGGCTTTGTTGTTGCATGTATAGAACACAGGCAGAGTACATTTAGAATAATTCTTAAAGGCCCTAGGGTTTTAAGAATGGTAAATGAGCACTGGCTTCAGCTTTAAGTCACCAGCTGCACTAGCCCCTAATGAGAGTCAGCCTGTCCTTTGAAGCTTTGAAGTCAGGCACTGACTTCTCCTCTCCAACTATGAACGTCCTAGATGGCAACTTTTCCCAACAGAGGCTGTTTTGTCTACATTGAAAATCTATTAGTACAGCCACCTTCATTAATTACCTCAACTAGATCTTCTGCATAACTTGCTGCTTCACCTTGCACTTTTATTTTATAGAGATGGCTTCTTTCCCTATACCTCATGAACCAGTCTCTGCTAGCTTCAAACTTTCCTTCTGCACCTTCCTCACCTCTCTCAGCCTTCATAGAATTGAAGAGTTAGGGCCTTGCTCTGGATTAGGCTTTGGCTTAAGGGAATTTTGTGGCTGGTTTGATCTATACAGATCACTACAACTTTCTCCATATCAGCAATAAGGCTGTTTTGCTTTCTAATCATGTGTTCACTGGAGTAGCATTTTTAATTTCCTTCAAAGAAATTTCCCTTGAATTTACAACTTGGGTTTTTGGTGCAAGAGGCCCAGCTTTCAGCCTATCTTAGCTTTAGGCATGCCTTCCCCACTAAACTTAATTTCTAGCTTTTAATTTAAAGTGAGACATATTTGACTCTTCCTTTCACTTGAACATTTAGAGGTGATGTAGAGTTATTGACTGGCCTAATTTCAGTATGGTTGTGTCTCAGGGAAAAGGGAGGCCCAAGGAAAGGGGAGAGATAAGGAATGGCTGTCAGTGGAGCAGTGGGAACACATACAACACTTATCGATTAAGTTTGCTATATTATATGGCATAGTTCATTGTGCTCTAACACAATTACAATCATTACAAAGATCACTGTTCACAGATCACCATAGCAGAAATAATAATGATGAAAAAATCTGAAACACTGCCAAAATGTGACACAGAGACATAGTGAGCACATTTTGTTAGAAAAATGGTGTCAAAAGACTTGTTCAACAGAGTTGCCACAAACTTTCAATTTGTAAAAATGTATTATCTTCAAAGTGCAATAAAACAACAACGTACACTTGTAACCAATTTAAAAATTAAGAAAGACTCGGCAAACACCACCTTATCCATGTGAGCAAACGTAACATCACTTATGTCAGGACAAAATGAAATCATGTGACTTGATGCACATCACCTCTGTGGTATTAATGCCCGAAATATTTATCTTGAATCTCATCATGTGGAAACAATCAAATCCAAATTGAGAGATGGTACACAAAACTACTGGCTTGACCTCTTCACAAATGTCAATGAAGTGAAAGACAAAAAAGGCTAAGAACTATCTGAGATTAAATGAGGCAGATGAGACACACACACACACGCACACAAATGCAATGTGTTATCTCTGATTGGTGGGGAACAAAGACAGCCGTAAAGAACACTATTGGGACAACTGTGGAAAGGTACATACGGACTGTAGATGAGATTGCTGTTAACACATTAACTGCTTTGTGAGCTGTATTTAACTCATAGATGTTGTGAGCCCAGGGCCTTGTGAAGCATATATAACTCACAAGTCTCTTCGCCTTGGGAGGTGCAAGAACTATTTTTCAAGTTGCATATAACTCACACACAGAAAACAATAAAAAATAACAAATTTTTCATTAAATTAGAAAGGATCATTTTGTTTTAGAAGTTTTTATTCTATTTTTGTAATCAAACACTGTGGCCCCAAGGAAAAAAAGTTTTTTTCTAGCGTGGCAGTCAATATGTTAAATTTCTCAAGTCTGATAACATACTGTGTGTCTTTGTTTTTAGGATATTTATACTGAAGTATTTAGGGATGAAGTGTGTCATGTCTGTAATTAATTCCCAAATGTTTCAGAAAAAACTTTACATAAAAAAGAAAAACAGAAGTGGTGCAAAACATTAGCAAGTGCTGAATCTCAGTGAAGGGCACAGCATTCAGTAGTATACAACTTCTGTCATCTGTAAGTTCAAAAGGAAAAAAGGACAGGCTGGCTACATTTACCCATGGAATTTTATCATGTACTTCAATTCAACTTGGCTAGTTATTTCTGGTCATGACCTTTATTTAATAAACTGCTTGCTTACAGTATGACTGTGAAAATACAAACACTGTCACCAGGGGCAATAAGCACAAGAGTTACTGCAGGCGCGTTCTCTTCTGCACGTCTTAAAGAACTGTTCCGTAACTGCCTTGCATGGAGGGCAGGCTCCACACAAAGATAAATGTCGTACAGCAAGACGCTTTCTTTGAATCTGTAAGTACACTTAGCTCCATGAGAAATGTCAGAGAGAGGCCTGGCAGCCTCAAAGCCATTGCAAATCTCCCAATTCAGAGTATGAAAATCACAGCACATTATTGTGAGATACAGGAAACAAGAAAAAAATAATCTTTGTTAGCTAGGATTCCTAACACTGAAAACTGTTAATCTGAGAAGGCAGGACTGAGGGCTAAAGTTGTTTGTTTAAAATCATACCTGACGGTGAGGGAGAGACTGAGGACTTCAGGGATGTGGAACTGGATGATGTTGAGACAGGCGTGGGCTGGCTGAGAGGTCCCGAAACGGCTGGCTTGGAGGCGGAAGAAAATGGCAGCATCGAGGGTGTGCTCTGGGAGCTGCTAACAGGAGCGGAGGTAGCCACGGCAGTAAACCTGAAAATGGCCAGCCCCAATGCCTCAGAATAGCCTGCTAGAAGATTCTTTCACACTGGCATGACTGTGTCATCAAAGGATAACTTACTATCCATATTTTTTTGCCTTCAGGAAACATAAACGTTCAACTATTTCTTACAGAAGGTGAAAGTTGCAAGGAAACATTTATACTATCGTCTGCCTATTTAGGAATGGATTATTCAACTAAAATATCAAGTAAGTACTTAACGTGAAGAAGAAACTAAGTTTATCATGATAGAAAATACTTATTTTCTACTCTATCCAGCTGAGTAAAAAAAAAAGGAGGGGAGTGATGGGACACTCAATCATGCACAGGGGAGTTCAGTACTTTTCTTTACCAAGGAAATTACTGAGAACTCATTTTGGGGAATAATCACTTTCTCTGGGCAGTGAAAAAGGAAGAGGAAGGCAGGACACTATTTTTAGGATATTTATGGTCTAAAGGGAATGTAAAGTTACTTCCACCTAAAGAGCAAAAGCCTGTTAACAATCTAAATGCACAGCATTAGATGACTGGTCAGATAAACTGTGGTGCAGTCAACAAAGCAGAGCACTATGCAACCACCAGAATGAGGTGGCTGCGTGTCGATCCAGTATTAACAGTAACAGTGACACCAGCAGGACCACCACAGCAACAGGTAAGCAGGGGAAGAGCTGGCAGTTTTACACTCAGTTTGGGAGGGGTTACAAGATACAAGGGATGGCTTCCCTCTAGAAGCTTACATTCTACCTGGGAGAGAACAAAACAAGTAGATAAAGAAGTAAATAAATGAGCTATGAGTGAGCTACAGGACCTAGATCTAGAGGAACTGGATACCATGCTAAAGATTTAGATTGTAGTCGAAAAGCAGGGAGAAGCCAACAGGGACTGGTCAAGCAGGGCAGTCACCTACTGTGTTTACAATTTCACAGATCCCTTTGGTGGTTTACAGATAACAGTTCAGAGAGAGTCAAGGGTAGGCACAGGAGGGGGAGACTATAAGGAATTCAGTTCCCTTCCAGGATGTATATTCTGGATTGTTTCCTTTTTAAAAATAAGGAATATCTCCTGCATTTATAATGTGGAAAAGCAAAACAAGTATTTAAATATAAATGTCTAGAGGTCAAAAAAACTCAACACTAGCTAAGAGACCCTTTTTCACTCTGTCCACTGATGAAATGCAAGCTTCCTACATTGGCTGAATTTTCATTGTTTACAAGTATTACTTTGGGTAAAAAATTCTATTTAGTAACTCCACTCACAGTGACTCCAGTTTCAGCAAGTAACATGCAATATTTCTATCCATATGACAGATGAATCAAACTTTTAAAGTGACTTACTTTTCGTTAAGGTTGACCTTGACTGCAGAGGCAGAGGGTGGGAAGGAGGGCTTCATTGTTAAGTTTGGAGCAGACACACTTGGCACTGGTGTGCTTTCCAGGGTAGGCTTAAAACCCGATGATCCGAAGGAGAATGACGCAGCAGATGGGGCCATGGGTGACACTGCAGGGGTAGGGGCTAGGGAGGCTTTAGAAAGAGGAGCAAAAGAGAAGGTCGATGCACCAGAGCCCAGGGCTGCTTTGGAAGTGTCAGAGCCACTGGAATATGAAGGGGGTTCCCCAGTGGCGGAAGCAGATGATTTCAAGGATGAAGCACCAAAGGAGAACACAGCAGAGGGTCCCCCAGCAGGAAGCAAAGAGAAGGTGCCAACAGGAGCAGCAGGTGATGCAGGTGGCAGGGAGGCAGGGGCTGCAGCTGCTGAAGAATCAAGTTTCTGTGGGGCTTGAGAGGAGGTCGGGGTAGTGGGAGTACTTCCTATAATGGAGAAAAAGAAATGAAAAAGTTAACACTGTAACTAACAGTGATGGTCCCTACAATAGAAAGCAAGTGAAAAGGAGTTTGTGGTAGAATGAAGCCAGAAATGATCCTAGTTCAAGAAGCAAAAAAAAAAAAAAGGTGGGAATAGAGTTAATGTCAGACTTTCCACATAGGATAAGATGTATGAAACTTATGTCTTGTACAACAAAAGGAAATGGGGAAAGACATTGGACTAATAGGACTTCATGGACAGTCAACTAAGTAATACAGAAAAAATACACTTCTCAATGTTACTATGGCTCAGAAAACAGTGAAAAATAAGTCATTCTGCAACATTTCATTAACAATCAGGAAAAATTTTTGATCCAGACCTCTACCTCATAATGTTCACTATAGGCAATTCCAGGTGAATTAAAGATACATACATATAGAAAAGCACATACATACATACATCTCAAAACAAAGGAGGCAAAAAGTGAATTGGTGTATGTTAGGTCTCTCAAAGTCTAACAACTCAATAAATTTACAAGTGACAAAAAAAAAAATCACAAAAGAAGGTTAACATTTGTATAAAAAAGTACTTAGACATGATAAAATAGCTAAAAGGTAGATAAACTAAAAAGATCTGTGGCAAATGACAGATGTCTTCTAGTTTTAAAAATGCTCATACAAGTTGACGTTAAAAAATTTTAAGACTAATAATTATAAGCTGGGAACCTGATTCACACATAAAAAACATATTCAATCTCTCTGTTATCAAAGAAATATAAACTGAAATGAGGAACATTTTTGATTGTCCTCTAAATTATCAAAATTTAAATATGTGTAATCCCTTATGTTTGGATAGGTAAAACTAACCTGAAACTTTTTATCACTGGTAGGTAACTAATTTAGCATGGTTTTTTAGAAAGCGTTTTGGCATTGTATCTTAATAATCATAAAAAGCAGACCCAGCAGTTCCTCTTCTAAGAATAAAGCCCATAAAAATAATCTAAAAATGAAAAAGACATTTAATACAATTCATGGCCGGGTGCAGTGGCTCACGCCTATAATCCTAGCACCCTGGGAGGCCGAGGCGGGCGGATTGTTTGAGCTCAGGAGTTTGAGACCAGCCTGAGCAAGAGCGAGACCTCATCTCTACTAAAAAAAAAAATAGAAAGAAATTATCTGGACAACTAAAAATATATAGAAATAATTAGCTGGGCATGGTGGCACATGCCTATAGTCCCAGCTACCTGGGAGGCTGAGGCAGGAGGATCACTTGAGCCCAGGAGTTTGAGGTTGCCGTGAGCTAGGCTAACGCCACGACATTCACTCTAGCCAGGGCAACAAAGTGAGACTGTCTCAAAAAAAAAAAAAAAAAAAAAATTCAAATGGTAAAAGAAAAGTCAATGGAATATTAAGAAATCACTCTTTTAAATGAATCACAAAGATCACATATGAACCTGGAAAATCCTTACAATTTATAACCAGCATACTAATTATGTACACATTATGATTACAACTATGAAGAAAGATGCTTACGAAAAAACATTGGAAAAAATACTGCAAAAAGGTAGGGTTAAAATTTTTTCTATTTTCCAAACATTCTTTAGGGTGAACATATTAATCTTTAAATCAAATAACTAAAAAAGAAAGAAATATTTTTGCAACAATACATTTCCTATTTAAATTAATAGGCCTTGGTTCTTCCAAGTTAGCTGAAATGACAGTTTATCTTTATGGGAAATACTATATCTAAAGCAATGAAATATCTGGGATTCATATTTGAAAATACCACTTTCTGAAAACAAAGACTCAAGTAAATTGTCACTTTAATGAAAGTATAATAATGCAAGCAAATATATTCTGTTAATACTTCTTTTACACAATACATACAGAACCAGTAACAGCTAACTTCTTTAAAGACACAAACATAAAGATGTTATTAATAAACACTTTCATTCATATTAGTAGACCAACAAATACATTCTGGACCCTAAAGAAATCACAGGCATTTTTCCACCAAAAATAGAACTGATTATTTGAAAATGGTCACTCTACTATTATTTCTGCTCATTCAGTACGGAATCCTTGGAACTAAGTGTAGAGACGGATGGAACGATTAATGGTTCCCTTTCTACACTTCAGCTCTAAGGATTCTGTACCCATTCTTCTGAACCCATGACCCGGGCTTTAGCTAGACTTGGCCAGCTGACAGGATAGACTTTCTCCCTCTTCAGGGGCTCTCTTCCACTTGCTAGAATGTGACTATTCCCTCTGGACCAACCACAGGGGATGAGGGGAGTTTCTCTAGGAAAGGCTAACTGGCCTGTGGTTGTGCTCCAGCGTTTAATGGGCTAGTAGCTAAGTCCCTCACACTGAACTCAGAAACAAACTTCATCCCACAGGCTCCCAACTTCACATACCACACTGCTTGCTACAGACAGACCATGAAATTGGGTATAGGTAGTTCATGGCACGCATGACCACTTAAGTGGGGGGAAAAAAACTCAAAGAGCACACTTACTATGGATAATGGGATATCTTGATACACCATTGGTATAGTCTATGCAAGCCATCTGGTATTGTTTGGGGTTCACACTGCCAGTGGTAGGGCCCAGGTATCTGAGTGGCTGTGTTTATTAAGCACAACTCACTCTGCATTGGCAAGCAGTTAGAAAATATATCCTAAGTATTGTCAACCTTACCTAAACCAACTAATCAATATACTTCTTCTTAGATATGGATCTCCTCATACTAGAAGAAAAAAATATTAGTTATATACTCACAGAATTCAAAAAAAGAAACATTAGTGAAATTCCAATATATGAAACAATGCCCTTTTTTAAAGTGTTACATTTTCTTTTCACATGACACAATGTTAGTGTGAAAATGTGAAAAATAGAGATTAACATTTATACGTGTACATTTCATTTGTATGAAGAATATGTACCAAAATGTTGACCGTAGCTATTACTTGATGACTGATGAGCTTTAAATCATTCTGTTTTTCTCCAATAAACATGTATTACTTAAGTAATATTTTCAAAAAGGAGGAAAAAACAAACCTAAAGAAAAATGGAAACCAAAAAAATTAAATGACCATATTCCCACTATCCAGAAATAATCACTATTTAGATTTTAATATCCATCTTTCAAGTACTTTTCTATGTATGTGTTTTTTCTCATAAAAAAGGATCACACAGCATAGAGGGCTTTTTGATGACATACTTCACTTACTCATTGTCAATAAATGTGACATTTTTAATAGTTACATGGCATTTCACTGTATGAATGTACGATCATTTATTTCACCAATCCCCCATGATTAAACACAATGTCTTCAGGATTCAGACCATGTAATAGGTCTTATGATAGGATATTATTGGTAAATAACCTGATGGAATCCACTTGGCTGACCTTCCTTTTTCTCTAAAGTAATAGCTGAAAAATGAAGCTTGGAGGTGAAAGAAGACAAGTATGTACATATGTGTTCAAAAAAAGATATGTCCATGCCCTCCTGAAACAGACTGGCCAGGTTAAGATAACCACTATGCATCCGTACACCATTTTCAACCTTGGAAATTCTCCTGCGCAAGCCCACGGTACTCCCTGACCAATAAGGCAGGCAGAGGCATGTACCTAGTGACTTGGGTTGTCGCTCTCCTTCTGATGAAAGACGCTCTGCTGTCTTGATGAGGGACTTAACCCCAGGATTCTGATTGATCATGTAAAATGGACAAAGCACACCATCTGTTGAAAGTAACATGAGAACTGGAGCAGGAGGAAGAGTCTTTTCATCACCTGTTAAAAAAGAAAACAAAGGTGATAAAAGAACCAAGTCGAGTTGAGGGCCTGGGCCCGGAAGGCAAAGACTGTGCTACACAAGAAGAGGGCTTGAGGGACTCATCTCAATAGTAGCTCGGGTCAGTTTGCTCTGATTCAGATCTAAACAGCCTTTCGTGCGTCAGCTATTTTAAGAGAGCCACTGCTCCTATCGGATCACCGCCTTCTTGCTGGGCTCTGGCTGGGAGCTCCACTAGGCCCACAGAGGCTCTGACTCTTTCAAAGGTCCCTCAGTTTTTATGAATGTCTCAGCGTTCAGGAGATAAGTTTGGCATTCCCCTGACCAAGATGGAAGTCTCTAGGAAGTGCTCAGTTTAGTAGAAAATGACAGACTAGACTCCTTGGAAAATACACAGTAGGACATAGAACAAGTCAAACTACTTTATACTTATTCACAGTTGAATCATAAGTATGTATTTTGTCAAATAAGACTTCAAGAGAATCAGAGCAAATGAGCTAATCAGACCAAACACTCCTGCCCAACCAGGGAAAGAACAAGAAACTTAACGGTGACCGATAGGGACACCTCTCTAAACTGAAGCACCAGAGAGCAAAGACTGTTTCTCCTGTTGCACTTTCACGTTTCGCTGACTTACACCATTGCTAAGTTCCCGCAGGGTAGATCTATTCAGAGCACACACCCAGGCCCAATTTGGAAGCCATGGGCTTGAAGTTTCCATTTCCTAATCGTTTCCTTCAAACCAAGTATTGGAGTACAGTACTAGATTAGGGTACTGCTCCTTGGGGAGGTCAATGGATTGGACACAGAAATCAAGCTACGAAATCCCGATATTCTATATTTCAACCAGATTTCGAAGTATACAGACATGCACATGTGTACACACGCACGTACACACAGCGTGTCTGGCCTTGGGTTCATCAATGAATATCTATTCAAGTTAGTTTAATGCTGTCGCAATGTACCCTATATCACTCTTTAGGTAGAAATGTGCTGCCACAAGTATCTAGCAGAGTACTCTGTCACCTATGTAACTGGCTTTTCGATACGCGCCATTACTAGAAAGACTATTTATGCCAGGCATGGTGGCTCATACCTATAATCCTAGCACTCAGGGAGGCCGAGGCGGGAGGATCGCTTGAGATCAGGAGTTCGAGACCAGTCTCAACAAGAGCGAGACCCCGTCTCTACTGAAAAGTAGAAAGAAATTGGGCAGGCCACTAAAATAGAAAAAATTAGTCAGGCATGGCGGTGCATGCCTGTAGTTCCAGCTACTCAGAGGCTAAGGCAGGAGGATCACTTGAGCCCAGGAATTTGAGGTTGCTGTGAGCTAGGCTGACACCAAAGCATCCTATCCCAGGCAACAGAACGAGATTCTGTTTCCAAAAAAAAAAAAAAAGACTAATTCTGCACCAAGCCCCAGGATACACTTACTGATGGCAATTTCCACTTGGTTAGTATAATCTATGGCAACTCCCATGGGCAAGGAGTCATCATTTTTGTCTGTCACAGGCAGTTCGGCTCGACTAGAATCCTCCAATAGCCAAGATTCCCAGTTAATCTGGGGGGAAAAAAAGAGAAGAAAATGCCAATGTTGGTTAGAGCTTTGCAATGGTTCCTCCTAGCATTATTCAAATAGGAGAGAAGAGAGATGTCTCCCTTGGTTTCGATTTATTTATGTGTTGACTGGGAGGCTGTGAAATCTGGAAAGGAGGTCTGAAAGCCCCAGCGACCGAGAGATTAATTTTCCAAATCAATCTGCCTGTTCCTGGTACACCGAGTCCCCACCTTGTGAATAATCACTACCATGAACACTTTCTGAATATCTTCCACTACAACTAGGTAGACCACTGGCCATGAGGAGCAAATCCAATAGGTGCACTAAGCCAGGCAATGTCTGCTCCCAGACATGTGGCATTGTGACCAGGAATTCCAATTGATTTCTACTCGTAGGGAAGCCTATAAAGCTGGCCTGTGCTCACTTGTCTGTAAGACAGAAAGTAACCTTAGTCCTTGTTTTCCCAACTCTTGGTACCAGTTCCTCAGACTGGTCAGTCTTCCTGATCCTGGATTCCCTGAGAAACCCCTAAGTCTTTCTAGTAAACTCCTCTTTTGCTTAAGTTTGGGCTTGGATGGGCTCTGTTCCTTCCAACAAATGACTCCTGATTTTTAAAAATCACTAACATTTTGTCTATTTCGGTGCTGACCAGAAATGGGCAGCATGAACCACAGGCAAACAGTGCTCAGTGAGTAACAAAGTGAGAAAAACAAAAGGCTGTTCAGGAAATAGATTGTAATTATACTACAGGGCTTAGCTATGGAATAATGACATATATTTATACTAACATAAACAAAACTGATTTCAACTTTTAAAAACAATCTACAGGCCAGCTGCGGTGGCTCACGCCTATTATCCTAGCACTTTGAGAGGCCAAAGTGGGAGAAATGCTTGAGCCCAGGAGTTTGAGGTTGCAGTGAGCTATGATGACACCACTACACTCTAGCCCAGGCGACAGAGCAAATCCCTGTCTCAAAATAAAATAAGAATAAAAATAAAACTAACAATCAATAACAAGTGATAAAGCAGATTCTTTAGAGATAAGATGGTAGCCATTACGAGAAAAGGTTTACAAGTTAAAAATGGTCCCCTCTAGAAAGCAGGACTGGAGCAGAATAGGGTTGGACAGGGGTGATTCTTTTCATTTATAAGTCCTTCTCCACTATTTGATTTTTTCAAGCACGTACATAAATTATTTTTCTAAAAAGTATATTTTTATTGTGTAAATACATAACATACTTATGCTAATAAGAAATTGTTACTGAAGTCAATTTAAGATAGATAGTTCTAGAGTAGCAAATCAGACTGTTAAACTCTAGTCTCTCATCCAAAAGTGGCCCACCCTAGACACTATGAGATCCATGCCCCTCACAGTGGGGCCATCTTGCCACCCAGAGAGTGACGGATAAACGCTGAATGGTTGAAGCGGCACAAAGTATCTGTGTATGGGATGGGGAAATACTTGTTTCTTTTTTTTTTTTTGAGACAGAGTCTCACTCTCTTGCCTGGGGCGAGTGCCGTGGCATCAGCCTAGCTCACAGCAACCTCAAACTCCTGGGCTCCAGCAATCCTACTGTCTCAGCCTCCCAAGTAGCTGGGACTACAAG